>CAIGRO010260674.1:0-17855 GCA_903798355.1 Fraxinus baroniana
TTAAATATACCTTTTCTAAACCTTTAAAAAAAAAAAAAAAAGATAGCAAGAGTAATAGAGTATCTATAGACTTAAAAGACTTCTCACAAACTGCCATGAATGTAAGGATCCGTTTGATTGCAAGGATGGAAAATAGGTGGAAACAAAATGTTTTACAGGGAAAAGATTTTCCTAGAAATTGTTTTTCAGGGAATTGTAATTTTTTTGAAGCTTTCAGGGAATTGTAATTAAGTGTGTTTGATTGGTATAATTTTCCACCCGGAAAATTTTTAAAATTTATATTCGTTTAACTTTATTTTACATAGAAATTATCCATTAAAACGATAACTTTTTTCACAATTGATTATAAAATTTGTTTCCATTGCCAAAAAGTAAAAAAAAAAAAAAAAAAAATCAATTTTTTCATCAAAGTTTAGTGTTCGTTTGACTTTGTTTTACATGNTAACTTTATTTTACATAGAAATTATCCATTAAAACGATAACTTTTTTCACAATTGATTATAAAATTTGTTTCCATTGCCAAAAAGTAAAAAAAAAAAAGGAAAAAAATTAAAAAAATCAATTTTTTCATCAAAGTTTAGTGTTCGTTTGACTTTGTTTCACATGAAAGTGAAGTTTTTTTTACAACTAGTTATAAAATTTGTTTTCATTGCAAAGGAAAAAAAAAAAGCAAACCTAGAAAAGCTTTTCCCACCTGAAAGGTAGGAAAAAATTTTCACCATTCTTGAGGAAAATGGCGCGTGAGAGGGGTGGGGAATATTTTCTTGGCAAATTTTACCCTATCAAACACACATAAACCAAGAAAATGGAATTCTTTTTCCAAGTTCCATGGAAAACTTGGCATATCAAACACAACCTAAAAGATTAATAAGTACGCTTTTCCATTTTATAAATTTTTAAACCACATCACATTTCCATCAAACAAAACTGCATTATTTTTAGCTACAGAAATTCATAGTCTTAATTTAGGCTCCAGATGCCTGAAGATTTGTCTAGACAATTAATAGTAACAGCACCAGGAACAAGCTCTAAAACCCTATCCCCCTGATGAAGCCACTTAGTACATGGAAGACCAACATCTGATTAAACTCGGCGTTAACTAATCAACAAAACCTGAAAAAATAGCATATTCATTTTACATGAAATATTTAGACTTAATTAACTACTTCATGCATTTCCATGCCATGTCATAAGTACAATTAACTGTGCTGCAAGCAAGAGCTCTCAAGGCTTGAATAATAATTTGGGAAATATTTATCTGCATTCTGGAAAAATGCTTGCTTTCTTTCAATATTCAACCAATTACTTATGTTGTTTTTTGTGTGAGCACGACAGCAAGGTTGCTGCATTGTAACTTGGAAGCCATGGGTTCAACAAATGGAAACCTCAGATACAGTCACATACACCTAACTCTCCTAAGACTGCAGGCTGTAGCCCTGTTTCCTGAGTACAACCTATCCATTATCTAATTTGGACAGTAACAGAACCTATGGAAACTAAAAGCAAGCATTGAAGGAGAAGAATGAAACAAAAAAATGTTACAATTTACAAGCAAGAATATCACTTCATCAAAAGTTTTCATTAAATTTAAGCACTATTAACAGATATTTTGTCAATGCCAATATACTTCCAATTCATAGAGAACTGAAGGGTGAGAACACATTTCTAAGAAGCCAGTGAAGATTGACTGTGCATATTTCCCAACATGGCAATTACCTCCAACATAAAGCGCATCCCTCCATCCACAAAATAATAGGGAGAGTTGGTCAACATGAAAAGTTTCTTCCCTTTCTCCCTCAGCATCCTTAAAAAGCGTAATAGCTGACCCTGAAGTAGTCATATAAACATTGAAAAATCTGTCACCAGTACATAAACCTAACTGTGCCTAATTTCAGAATGAGTTACAGGACACCAAATAATTATAAGATAGTGGCATAAATATAGAAACAAGGTTAACTGACATACATTCTTTACAAGGTATTTATGTGGATCAGCAAGGATTCCTCTATGAGCTAAGCCACTTCGATGAACATGTTGAATTGCTCGATTCACGTCTTGGTAGACATAACTAGCATCAAATTCCAGCTCAGCCTCAACAAAATGTTGAACAATATCAGCAATAAGGCAAGCCTGCAAATCCGTAAGGAAATATTCTGAACCGTTGGCTTTACTGGTAACACTAAGGTACTTTTATGGAAACATACATAGAGGCAACTAACAACACTATGACCTTGCTAGGTCATTAACTAAATATGCTAGGAGGGATGCTTAGAGAATAAATCCAATGTTTGAAACTTTTCTGCACCCAGATAGTAATTACAGTTCTAGACTCTTACCCCGAGTAGGCGAGTACTATATAAGCAATGGAGAATAATTATGTATTATTGGATAATAAACGTATTAGAAAAATAAGCTATATCCAGGACCAAGACTTACGAAGTACACACCCAAGAATGTCTTGCATCACACAATCAATTACGATTAAGCTACAATGTAGCAACAAAACTTGTGGAAAATAAGATAAAGACTGGCAAATATTTTAATGGATTATTTCCAACTGAGAATGCCAAAAACAACGCAAAAATTGTAAAATATAAAAGCAACTATGGGTGAAAATGTAAACCAGGAAGAGAAAATAAAACACAAGACACAGAATATAAGAAATATGAGTAACCAACCTCACTGAAGCAAAAGAAGTCCATCAAACCAACGAGTCCACGTGCTTGATCACGACCAATATGACGTGTGCCATACATATTATTTATTTCTGATCGGCTAAGCTGCATTTGCATAGATAGAGAAAATTAAAGTAGTTTGCAACTTCAATATTGTTTCAAATTCATTTTGCCCAATTCAACTGCATTTGGCTCATTCTACAGCTCTTGAGTAAACCTTCAATATTTTTATATGTAGAATTTTTAAAGAGATAAAATCTTTAGAAGTGAAGTTTATGATTTTATTAAAGCATCACCAGTTTGGGGACTCAGGAAGTTCAGGTATAAGAATTTAACATGAGACTGAAGTTGATAGGCATGGATTAGGATATAAAGGTGATAATCTGGCAAAAAAGAAACCACAATAATAGAACCGATGAACCCCTGTTAATTCAGCAAAACAGGTAAACAAAAAAGAACCAGAAAGCAGTTGCAAGGAAATAATAATATGGTAGATTATATGCCTAGTTTTTCCAGCAGAATAGCAAAGGCATTGAAAGAAAGCCTCCAGATGCTGTATTCTTTCTAGAAGTCACAGAATAATACGTCAAAAACTGAAAAGAAAAACATAAATTTGTAACTTATGACCCCTACTTGAATTGCGACCGCCAAAAAATACACCTCTAGGAAATTAAAAACACTCTTCAACTAGAGATGTTAAAGAACCCTACCTTGCGCCTTCCAAAGTAGCACCCATCAGGTTCAATTGACCCAAAGAAATCAAGCTTCATAAGACACCCTTTCAACTTGTCGTAATACAACCCTCTTATTGGAAATTTGTGATCGTATTTAAACTTCAAGCAGCTATCTGGATATCTAAGCTGAAAAGAAATCACAGATAAAGAGAGAGAAGAAAAAGTGTTTCCCAGTTATTCCCAGTATACAAAGAATAATTCAAAAATAACAGAAACTTCACATCAGAACATTGTAAACAAACCTCATTAACCAAATACTCTTTGGCGAGATCATATATTAAGCTTTGTAGATTGGAAGAGTAATGAGCCAGCGTGTAGTCATAGTCAAACCCATATACTTGTATATCCTCCAACCTCAAGTTCTTATTTACATAAATGCCTAAATTTCCAACACAGATAGCATTATTTCAAAGGTACCAATACAATATCCAAGAGAAAAGGTATTGCATACTCAGCTAGGAAAGAAATTGCAGATAACCTTTAGGATCCATTCTAGGCGTTTCTTTTAATGCATCAGGAATTTTAAGAAACCGTCGTTTTGCTGCATCATATTCATGCTGAATGTTTGCAATTTTGTCCTTCAAAATCTGATTTCCTTCCTCTTCTTCCAGTTTTAGTACTCTTTGCTCTGATGTAACAGTTGTGCTCCATCTTCGTAAAATGTTTCCTCCGAACCCTACAAATTCCAGAAGCACAATGTTTCTAAATTTTGAATCTAACTGCATTATTTTTTAAAATGTAGAACATTATGTTCTCCCTCTGCTTTAAGCGTTCTTGGTTTGTCATATAGACCTTTCCACATGGTGACTTCCTTACAAATTCACTTTTATCTTTTAAAACTACAAATATTTTTTTCAAAATGGTGGAGCTTCAACAGAGTTGGTATCTACTACTTAAACTAAAAACTAAATGAATCTGTAAATATGCCCATCCCAAAATTCATAGATTTGTTCCCCAGAAAAATCAATGATCAACTTTGATTTGAGAAAGTCCCATTATCTGCATTCTTTAACATAGACATGGAGTTTGGCCACAAAGTGATCGCTCCATTTGAGTTTTAATTTTTCTTTTGGTAAATCCTAATCTAAAGTCCCCAATTTTAGTGCCTCCAAAAATGGTATATGACATCTTCGACACACATTTTATGTAATTTTTCTTTCACCACACACACACACGCATCAAATGATAGAGAATACCTTCCAGAAGCCCAGAATGACAAGAGTTTGGTCTCTGCATATAACCAAAAAAAATGCAAATATACAGTTGAAATTTATTACGAAGATTCAAATAAATCGTAGATTCGTTATGAAATAAAAAAATGGAAGTTTGAGATTCTACGTAGAAATTCGAAGATCTGTATGCATAAAAATACGAATATTTATTTATGAACCGTTAAATTACCAGAAGATCAGAACTATTGCGCACTAGTCTACTGCAAACAGACGCCATCGAGCAAGTTTAAAAAGTTTATTTCGTCCGTCCGGTAGATTCTTTCTTATGAAGATTGATTTTGATGCATCGCATAATTAGGGTTCTGTGTTGAGTTGAGAAATTTCAAACGTTGGCAAAGGTTTTATATATAAAGTACGCGCCGCCATTTTCGAGCAAAGAGATCACACAGCTTTCTTTTACCGGAATGTGTATGTGGAAAAATATTCAAGAAAATGTCAAAAGTAAACATTTTATTATGACTAAAAAAAAATTGTGACACGTTCATTCTCATTTTAGCGTTAATTGATTTAGGGCGTGTTCGGTAGAGATTAAAATCGGATTAAGCTCATGTTTGACTCATATTATTTTTTTTACTCATTTTCAACCACACATTTTTCAATAAAATAATATTTTCTATTACATCAGTAACTTTTCCTTCTTTTTCAACAATACATTCTTCATCAATATACTATTTTAGAATACATTATTTCAAAATAATATGCACCAAACATACTCTAAAATTGAAAAATTAGTCGTTATTGTTGACTTTCATTAGACGAGTAGGACCCAATAACGGTTATATTTTCAATTTTAATTGAATTTTAAGCTGTATCGAACATGGCCTTAAAACTCTTTTTTGCTATAATCATTTTCAATCATATATTTAGAGTTTGTTTAAGCCACATTATTTTGAAAGAATATATTCTGAAATAATAGATTGATGAAGAATGTGTAGTTGAAAAATAATGAAAAGTTATAGATGTGATGGAAAATATTATCTTATTGAAAAATGTGCAGTTGAAAATGAGTAAAAGAATGAAAATGAAAATTTTAATGTGTATCAAACACGGGCTTAGTCCCTATTTGAGCTACATTAATTTTTTCATTTTCATTTTTCTACTTATTTTTAATCACATACTTTTTCAATAAAATAATATTTTCCATCATATCGATAATTTTTTTTTATTTTCAACAACATATTCTCCATCATATCAACAATAAAAATGTATTTTTACTCCTAAAATGTGCACCAAACAAGCTCTTAGGATCGATTTGAAAAGTAAAAATGAGCTTTTAAAATCTAAAATCTGCTTTTAAACATGTTTGACTAATTTTACGAAAGTGCTTTCGGAAGTTGAAAGAGCTTTAGAGCCTGTTTGGTTTGGATTTTACAATTCTACAGTAAATCAATTCTCATTTTTTAACCAGACATTCTTCAATAAAATAATATTTTACATCACATCAATATTTTTTTCTTTCTTTTTCAACCACACATTTCCCATCATATCACTATTCAAAATCAATTCTTCCTCCAAAAAATCTAAACCAAACAAGTTCTTAAAAAAAAGGTACAACATGACTCCCTCTGGAACATTTTCGAAATAGGGAGTGTTTTTAAAATTTAGAGCTTGTTTGGTGCAAATTTTGGGATTAAGAATTTATTTTTGCTGTTGATGTTAGGGAGAGTATGAAGTTGAAAATGAAGAAATTTTTTTTGATGTGATGAAAAATAATATTTTATTTAAGAATGTGTTGTTGAAAATTAATAGAGTGTTTGAGCCACATTATTTTGGAATAGTAGATTGATGGAGAATATGTGATTGAAAAGGAAGGAAAAATTATTGATATAATGAAAAATATTATTTTATTGAAAAATATGTGATTGAAAATGAGTAGAATGATAACTTCTCGAAAAACTATTCTAAAAACAAAAGTGACGTCAAATGTACCCTTGTACTAAGCCATGTACAGCCCAATTGAAAGCCAGTCTTGGGTAATCCATAATTGCATACCCAACTGTAACGATGACCTGTTGTGTTGTTGATTGAGCAATAAGGTACATCTACAGGCGACCGTGGGATTTCCGGTTTTCCCACGGCACCCACTGAAAACTGGGAATAATTTACTGTGAAGGAGGGCGAAAAAGGGAGACATAGTAATTACCTCTTGGCACCATTATCAGTAATTTCTACAAGGACGAGTCATTTTCTTCGTCACCAAACTTGGGAGGTAATATCAGACATTTATTTAGAAACATGCTTTAATTCAATTGGCCTGTATTCGTTGATTTCCAACTCGATTTGATTATTGTGAATGATTTAATTTCAACACTTTCTCTGCTCCTTAGAATTTATTTTCCAAAATTGTTGTTTTATGATGGTAATTTTCCATACGCAACAGCAATTTTCTGTCAATATCTTTCTTGAATTTTTTATGTTGTTGTTTATGGCTTTCTCCTTGCCTATAGAACTGGCCGCCCCTCAAGTGTAATCGGTGAAATACCAAGGACCAAAATCCAGTGAGGTGCAGTTCCCCCACTAGACCCAAGTGGCTCCGCCCCAGCTAACTCTGAAATTCATTCAGATAGTTTAGGATTTTGGAAAATGAATTATCTGATCACTGAATTTACCCAAAAGAGATAAAAAAAAAAAAAATCGTTAATATCCCGTGCTGAATATATATCTATTAGCTGTACATGTATTATGTATATGTATCATGGGTGCATCGGACTCGGTTGTGTAATATTTTTTGTCGAGGTCTCCGCGGTTTAGGGGAAATAGACTCTGGCTGGTGGAATTGGAAAAGAGGTTGCCACGGAAATAGGTAATTAGAGAACGATGCTAAGGGAAGAATAGAAGTAATTAATTTGTTTTTACTGCCTGCATTTTCTTCACTTGAATGGAGGAAATAACGCATTCGTCAAAATTTATTCATAGATAACATAAAGAAACCGGAGACGATGAGATAATCTTGATTTTTCATGCAATGCAGATGTCTGAATTTTGCACTAGGTTCTGGACATTGCTGGAAAGTATCTATACGTATGGAAATACAGTTTCTTGTAAAACGACTAAGGGAATCATACTTGCATCCATCATTTGACTTTAAATTAGGTGAGTCATGTTATGGTTGCAGTGTATATTTTTAAATTGGGCAAATCACAGGACAAGTGGCAATGTTTCCATTCATGGCAGCAAGTTATCTAAGTTTATCAACTCAAGTTTTGAGTAAATTTCACAAAATAGGAATACAATTTTCCTTTATATGACTAGACCTTACTCCTTTTCATGTGCATTGTTTACGGTCTAAGAGTCAAGCTTTCGATGCCAAATCCTCCTAAACTTAGGAAGTTACTCACTGGCAATTAGTCCCAAGTTGTGACGTTATCGTCCTGGACATGGAGGTAAATTACAAAAGACAAACATTACATTTCTTCCAGATTTGCATGTATAATTCCAATTTACCCTTGATTTTCTACTCTCAAAATTTTCATTTCACATATTGAGTTACGTACATACAAATTCCTGAATCAATGGATTCCATTTCTACGACGTGATTTGGAAGTACATATTCTCAATATACTGTCAATCATACCTGGTTGTGGTTTGCAATCTTGACTCAATCAGTGGACTGAAGATATCCATATACAAGCGTTTTGTAGTCTGAATGAGAACTGCAATATTGAGCTGATCATACACCTTTTCCACTAGCCAATGGTTGAAACAAGAGATTTTCGTCCATAGAGGAATAGCTGAATGGAATGTTTTGCTCGACTTCACTTGCCCTGGGAAGTTTTTTGTGCTATAAGAATTAGTTTTCCTTCTATTTAACATAATTTCAGTTTTGCAGTCGTATTTTTTATTCCTTAAGTTATACAATCCCAGATATACTTGTGTCACAGATGGACTAAATTTTTGTAGATGTGTGACGAAACATTTTGAAATTTTTAGTGCTACTAATGACTACTTTCTGTAAATATCTCTTCTGCAATGAGAATACTGCTCAGTCTTGAGAAGCGCTGAACATTTCCTCCATAGTTAAGATCAGGATGTCACTGTACAAAGGCTTCAGTGAACCCTTTATCTACGTCAATTAAAGAGCACAATATTCTGGGACTGCATGCCATCTTACTTGAGTCTACTTATGATTTACAGTCAGACATCTTATTTTGTGACCCTAGATGTCCTATTACAATGCTACTAATTGTTTTTTAGTTTTATTACGGATTGTAACCTATATTTTTTTTTTCTTTTGTATTCTTTGACAAATAACAGACAGATTCTCTACTCTCGGTTGGTTTTGGCTCAAATGGCTTCTAGAAGAAATATACCACTAGAACGTGAAGGACGTTCTGCAGATGCTCCAGGCATGATGCGTCATGATCCATTATCTGCTTCCCGCCAACCTACAGAACCACTTTCTCCTGCATTTTTAGATAATAAATTTGTCTCACAGGCAACAGAATTAGAAACCCTTTCTGTGGATAATCGTAAATTGACATCTGCCAATGTTACCTTGAGGCAGGATCTTGTAGCTGCTCATCAGGAAGTAGAGAAACTCAGAGAACACATAAGAAGCACACAAACAGAAGGTGATATTCAGATTCGGATTTTGTTCGACAAGATTGCAAAATGGGAAGCTAACATCAGAGCAAGTGAGAGGGTTAAGAAAGACCTGCAACAGGCCCATCTCGAAGCACGGAGTTTGGTGACAGCTAAGCAAGAGTTGACTGGTCAAATCCAGCAAGCCACTCATGATTTGGACAAAGCCCGTGATGACTTGAAAAACCTTCCAGAAATGAATGCTGAACTCGATAGGTTGAACCAAGAACACCAGAGGTTACGGTGAGCATTTTCCTGCCCATTATTTTCTTCAATGATCTCTCACTCTCACAATCCTTAATAGACTTCATTCGAAACTCTAATTTTTTTTTTTAAAATCTAATGGATTGTAACTTGATATGATTTATTGGTTATCTAATGAATTTGCAAGTAGGTATTTTTGATGCTCTTTCCTGCATATTTATTGGAGACTTGTGAGTTGAGTCTATTTCAAAGACAAAGATATCCTAAGATAGTTTGAAATCAACTGATTGCCCCGTTTTCCTTGTATCTATATTAAATACAATTTCTTGTTATTTATAATCGGACAATAGTAGTTCATCTATTAAAACTATTCTTCATTGTTTGGGACCACAGCAAGACCTTTGAGTATGAAAAAGGTCTGAACATAGAGAAAGTGGAACAGATGAAGATTATGGAGAAAGACCTGATTGGTATGGTTGAAGAAGTGGAAAGACTGCGTGCTGAGGTTTTAAATGCTGAGAAGAAGGCACACGGTAATCAGCTTCACTTATTTTCAGGTCTCAATTAGGATTCTCCCTTCTTTTCCATTTGTACTAACGGCGAACTTCCTAATCTGTGTAGATCCAACCCTATATGGTGGTCTGTACAATGTGGGTTTTATGGACGGTTATGGTAGACCTCATTACATGGGTGATGGAGCTGTGGGAGAGGGAATGATTCCTTATGGCAGTAGCACTACGGCTGCCGTCAATCCTGCTTGGGGAGGATCATATGATATGTCTCACACTATGCAGTGAATGTGCATCTGATACAACTGCCGGCGATACATCCCCGAATAGTTCATTTCCACTCGATTTGAAATTTTCTGTTGTTTAGTAAATTGTAGATTCCTGTTGTTCTTCACAACTTGTTTCTTAGAATCAAAGCATGCAAAGATTAACATTGTTTCTGTAACATGCATATTACTCTTTCCTCGTTTTCCTTGCCATTTTATTTTTTCTCTAATTATCTAGTTTTGTATTATTTGTTGGGTGTTGATGGAACATTCCTTGATGAAGTTAGGTAGAAATTTGTTTACACTTTATAAGATGCCATTAAAATTCTTCTGCCGCAGAGGGAATGATTCCCTTTGGTTGTGGCACTACTCCTGCAGTCGATCCCGGTTGGGGAAGATCATATGATATCTCTCATACGGCCGAGGTTAATGTGCGTCAGATTCATCTACTAGTGATAATTCCTTAATTAGTTCATTTCTTCAGTAAATTGTACCTTCCTGGAGTTGTTCACAACAAGTTTCTTAGAATCAAAACTGTACAAAGATTTAACATTATCACTGTAACATGCATTTTACTCTTTCGCCTCCTGGTTTTCTTGCCATTTTTTTCACTGAATTTGTTGGGTCCTTCATGGAGCAAGGGAAGAATCTGACTATTGCATCCATTGAGCACCCAAGAGATGTTTGGTGGTGTAGTTTGCCGAGGATGCTAGTTTTTATCCTTTCAATTATTTTTGGGATAAAAAGGAACAAGCACAGATTAAACAACACACTGCGTTCAGAAAGGTTTTCGAAACATTTTCAACTACAAATTTCTTGAACAATACACTAGAAAGTAACAAAAATGTCATCATAAATCAAGAACTAAAAAATAAATAATTTCTTGAAAAGGACGACAAAAGAATAAAGCCAGAATATAACAGGAGCCCTATAAAAATCTGCTGCTAAACTGCATGCTCCCACATTGTTGCAACAAATAAAAACAAATGTGCTATCATAAGTAACAAAGACATGACACTGAGGAAAATCCCAAGTTTCAACCATTTTCCCTCTAATGTCCTAACATATCCTTCTTTACATGTATTGCAGTCGTAGCACAGCATGGTTTCATCATTTTGCCATAAATCACAGTCTATATCATATGGGATTGTGCCGTCAATCTCCTTGTTTCCTCTTATCCAGTAAGTCGCATTCACGAACTCCATCTCGCATATTGATGGCGGTATGCAGCATCCCGACTTCGTAAAGATACAAAACAAGAAGAAAAGGATAAATATCATTTCTTTGGGAATTAATCTATTTGTACATAAATATTTTGATAGATTCTTTGACAGATCAAGGGCTGAGATGCACAACATCTCAGCATCTATCAAAGAAGCTGTCAAAAAAGTTGTACAAGTAACAGGGTTTTTTCTTTGGAGTCCTAATAAGATAATATATATGCACATTCTTTGATTAAGGACCATTATAAAAAAAATGGCTAAGACAAGAAATAAGAGTATATGTCAACAAGATAGATGCATGAATAGACATGACGGAGGTATATTACCTCAATGGGGGACAAATTACTCATTGAGATACCGTTGGAATCGAGCATATACGATCTGGATATCAAATCCTTGCATGTTCTAGTCTCATATATGCAAGACTTGATATCATTCCATTTATTGCTATCATGCACCTTCAGTTCAAACCACTTAGGTGAAGCAACTATCCTTCGGCTCTCCATCTTAAACTTTCCAAGGATCCCGAGCCCTACGACGAGCGTCAAAATCATCAGCGCGACGATCGTGACGAGCCCAGCTACAGGAAACTTAGCCCTGGTGTAAATCACAGCATTGCTTAAGAAGAAAATAATCAACATGCCAATGCCAATCCCAATTTGCACTCTGGGCAAGTTTTTCAACAGCCCTTCACAATCATACTGCTGAATGTAAAGCAACCATATACCTAAAAACAGAATTGGAATAGAAAGAAGAAAAGTAAGCAGGGCTACTGGAAGCACAATTTTCTTGGAATTAAGTGATTTTACTCCTCGCATAATATCTTTTTTGGGTTCGGCTTTATCAGGAATTTCTTCTTTGGTTTCAGGTTTTTGTTCAACAACTGTCAGTGCTACTGCCTCTGGAGGTGGATGATTAGCAGTATTTTCTGGTTCAGCCATGTTGATGGAGGATTAGTTTGTTGATGTTAATGTTAAAACACTTTGATTAATAAAGTGTTTGTTTGGGGTATTAATTTACTAAGTCAATTCTCTGAATCTGCTATAAACTCTCCAGTTTGAGAAATTATAGGATGGGTGGTTGATTGTAAGAACAAGTCATATCTCCCCACTAAATCTAAAATTGCTTTACTACATAAAGTTTAAAAAGCTTTAGTTTATCAGCAAGAAAAATAAAATAAAATAAAATAATATATATATATATATATATTATTGGTCCCACTACACGTACCCGGTTCTTTACACGGTGCGTTACATGGTGACGTGGCAACCCGGCTCAAAATTTAAAAAGCCCCAAATCAAGTAAAGTTGAATCACTTCCCCTTCCCCAATTCTGTGAAGTGCGAGAAACCCAAAACCCTCGACGAAATCGCCTTCAAAATTGAGAACCCATATCAGTTTTATCACCAAATCTTCAGCTCCGTCGACGGCGATGGAAACAATACCCAAGAAATCTAATAACCCATATCACTAAAAATCCCCCAAATCTTGAGAACCCGAAATCCCCCAAAAATTGCTAACGGTCAAAGTCAATGCAAAGGGTACCTCCAAAATCTGAAAACCGTGGAAGGAGAGCGTAAACCATATCGAGCAGGTGAAGGCTAAAATCTCAGTTCGGTCGAAGGCGGCTTGTTTGGGTTCTTGCAGGTGAAGGCTAAAATCTCCTCTGAAGTTAGAGGTTTCGAAATTCTATTTGCTCATTATGATTTGAATAAATATGTGTATTGATTACTAATATGTTGGTTGAAAACCAAATTTGTATTTTAATTTCATCTTCATTTCGAAGTTAGCAGGTTTCGAAATTCTGGTTATGTGTGTTGCTCATTATGATTTGAAATGTCATGTACGTTAGAATTACAGGAAAAAATGCTGGAATCTGCCATAGTTGTAGAGAGAAGGGGCATTTTTTTACGGATTGCCCGAACAAACGACATTGCCCTTGGTGTAAACATGGCTTCGTGAAGTGCTTCGAGGCTGAAAGGGAGACTAAGAACAAGGGGAAATTGTTCAATTGCTGTAGTGCTAAGTGTAGATACTGGGAATGGGTTGAAGAAGAAGAGTCAAACGGCGAATCATCAAGTACCGTTACCGTTAACTCAAACAATTCTACAACACTTGAAGAAGTTCAACAACTAACTCGCACATTCCAATCTCTGTGTCGGGTAATTGAAGACAAAAACATTGAGATCTCGGTGAATGTGACAATACGCAAAGGCATTGGTACTGTGGAAGTGGATACATAACCAACCAAGTATAAATCATTAATAATGTTTGCACTGTCATAATATACAAAATAATTGTGACACGTACCGTTGCGGTACTAGACATTGATTCCAAAGGGCTTTTCTTTCGAAGTTTCTTAGGCAGGCCTTTTCTCTTCGAGCATGTTGGATCCTGTATGCTTCCCCTATTAGTATGCTGCGATGCTCCACTCTCCAAAGCTAGCTGTGGCATAACATTACTTCCACTACTCGACCTTAAGTTCTTAATTGTTTGTTTCTTGCATTCTATCCACTCCATTATGTCTCGGGCTTGTTCCTCGTCATCTGCAGTCATGTCTGCAAGTGAAGCAAATGGCATGTCTACTTATTAGTTAGGTACGTGATGTCAAATGTTACAACATCGTTGAACTCCTTAAACGCTTGTCTACTCCTATTATCAACCCAGAAAATATTCCTCAACCGCGACTCTTCATCTAAATCCATACTGAAATAAAAATCCGAGCACTTTGCTTGCATATTCGAAAAGTAAGCTTGTATTGCAACGGCATCACCTTCTCCAAGTCTTAGCCGCCTCACTTTTTCAACATAGTTTCGATAATCCTTTTCCATGCAAGTCAAATTCTCATACACACCTGCTTCTACGACTACGGAGTTGTAACTTTTGTGCAACAGAATCCCTGCCATATCGTTCACTTCAAGCCGTCATTTAACATAGGAACTCAATTCTCTGTTGCAACGGTACAATCTTGACTTCGAAGGACTTGTCTTATGATTGTGATTAAGATTGACTGTGTTAATTCTCTAGATTCCACAAGCATCTGCAGAAGCAGTAATTCTGGCTTTGCAACTTGTTTCAATGGTAGCATGCGGCTTCAAAGATCCTCTCGAATTACCCTTTTTGCGTCCTTCCCGGCTACATGTGAGCACAATATATGTGACAACTCCATTATCATCGTTTTGCGAATTTCTTATTCTAACTGGAAAGCCTACGTTGTACATGTATCTTTTGTAAAAATCGAACATTTCTTTTTTATCGTAGAACTTTATGCCCACCGCAGGCACGATTGCACCATCTACTCTACAATCCCATCATCCACTAAATTCACACTTTCTGAAATTCCATTTGCTGCAATAAACAACCAATTAAAGAATGTTAAACAAAACTTGCTGGAAAATTTACGATTTTATTTCATCTAAACAAAATGAAGAAAATATTGCATTATATCCATGTGCGTACATAACCAAATGAAGAAAATGTTGCAAAATGTACGCAATTAGATGAAAATATTGATGAAATTCCATTCTTCATAACCAAGATTTTCCAGCTCAAATATACGCAAAGTAAATATTGCAAAATGTCCAGACCAAAGTTTTCCCACCATTTTCACATTATTAAAAAACAACCGGGTAAATACATTTGCTTGTCATCTCCACTAACTGCTTCCCATCGACGATCCGTCGTTGCTGGTTTCACCGCGCTTGAAGAGGAGGGAGATTTCAATTTTTTTTGTGTATTGGTGTTCGGTGCTTGAAGCTCAGAAATGAGTTTAGTGGGTCAAAATAATGGATGGGTTATTTGGCTTTTTTGACCCACTTGCCATTATTTGCCTTTTTGTGTGTTTTTTTTTTAAAACCACTTTACACGTCACCGTGTAAACAATTAGGTAAGTGCAAAGGTACAAGAAGCTTTTTCCTTATATTATTGAATTGAGTTAATATCGGGGGCTGCCTAACTATTATAGACACACTCAATATATTTCGAAAAATTAAAAGTAGAGTAATTATATTTAGATCACAATTTTTATTTATTGTACCACATTTTAATTGTAGTTAATGTTTTTAATCTTTGTTCATTATAACATTTATATCCCTAATGAATTTTCGTCAAACTCTTATCTTCAACCTTCCATTAATTAGTACGTCTCGTCCTTTGCCATGATTTATATCAAATAATTTTATTTTTATGCTTTTAATTGAGGGGAAATATTTTTTCGCACTTTTATTTTTTAAAAATATGACTAAAAAAAAGTTATTTCACGTCATTTTATTTAGCTTTTTAACATAAGATTGTTAATACATATAATGTGTTAATTGATGAAAAGTTTGAGGATAAGAATTCGACGAAAAATATTTGAAGAAATAATTGTACAATGACGAAAGTTTGAGAAGATTAACTGCAATTAAAATGTAGTGTGATAAATAAAATTTTGGTGTCAATATAACAACTCTTAAAAAGTATTATTATTCTTCCTTTTATGTTGTTCTTTAACTTTCAATATTTATATAAATACATTTATGCTATGTTTAATTTAGAAAATTGAATTCCTCTTATTTTAATTCCAGTAAGCACTGTAAAGTTAAAATCCAATAAGATCCTTGAATTATTTTTCCTTTCCTTTTTCTAGTCAACATTTTTTATTATTTTTGTTCTTTTTTCTTTAAAGTCCATTTGATTGCAAGAGTGAAAAATGGGTGGAAAGAAAATTAATTCCAGATAAACTAATTGCTTAAAACTTATTTTTCAGGAAATTGTGAATTAAGTGTGTTTGATTGGTATAATTTTTCAACCGAAAATTTTTAAAATTTTGGACCTTTTTGTGTTCATTTGATTTTGTTTTACATAAAAATTGTCCATTAAAGTGGTCATTTTTTCTACAATTAGTTATAAAATTTATTTCTATTGCCAAAAAGTAAAAAAAAAAAAATATTTCCCAAAAACTCATTTTTTTCATCAAAGTTTAGAATTTGTTTAACTTTGTTTTATATGAAAATATTAAAGTGAATTTTATTTTTTTAATACAATTAGTTATAAAATTTGTTTCCATTGCAAAAATAAAAAATATCAATTTAGTTTTCCCACCAAAAAGGTGGGAAAACCAATTCATCCAAAAGTGGCAACTTAGGCGCGTGAACTTCATAGTTGAAAACCACTTTGCCTAGAAAATAATATTAATCAAACAAGTCAAAATTAAGAAGATGAAAATCAATTTCCTAGTTCCATGGAAAAAGATGCAAATCAAAAACTACCTAATTCTAAACTAGATGGCATTATTCCAATAAAAAACTACTTTGAAAGACTAATTCTAAACAAATTCCAGCACATGTCAATTCCTTTCACAAAACTACCTCCACGTGTCCAAATCCAATTCGAAGTTTGACACAAACACCCTAAAACCAACATGTGACATTATCGACTCTCTTATAGCAAATGACCAGGGCTAGAAAGAGAGAACAAGCGGCATTACCTTATTTGGATCAAATACTGATTTATTTAACATAGTCCAACTACACTCCTAGTTTCTCTTTAATTTCCACTTTTTTTAAAAAAAAATAATTATTATTATAATATGATTAATTAATCTCACAATATATATACACATACATAGAGACGTGAACTATTCAGTATTCAAATAGATATAGATACAGAGCGAGAAAGTAAAGTTTTTCGTTTCTTCGTCATGCATGGTGAGTTGAGTTGCACTGTAGAAAAAGAGGAATTATAGATACAGAGGATTCTATATATCTAGTGTATTTAGAGCGAGAGAGAAAGTGTTGAGAACGAAGAGAAAGTGTTGAGAACGAAACAATGGCGGCGAACAAGGGCATCAGCTTGGAGGAGATAAAAAATGAGAATATTGATCTCGTGAGTTTATTCTTTTTCCTATTATTTTATTCAGATCAATATAAGAAAATTTTTCTTCGGATTATTAGCCAGATTTATCTATTCTACAGTATGCATTATCCTGTATTACGAACAGTTTTATTAGAAATTTTTTAATCCATGTTTTATAAAAATTGCTGTTTCTGAGAATGTTTACTCGCTGGCCTCATATCTGTAGTCGCGAATATAATATACATACATGTTTGTTATATATTTATGTGATGTGTTTCATGCATTTAATTTCATATAATCGTATTGTATGCGGTTCGCCGCTTATATAATTCCTAGGGGATCTTTAATTCGAATTCATAATTGTATTTTTGCGTAAATTGCGCACACAAAATTCTGTTTGTAAAAATATATGTAAGGCGTCGAGGTATTGATTTTGGTGCATTTAGTGTACAAATCGCAATTTTTCAGTGCTGCACGTGTAGTGTTTCTGGAGAATACGTTAATCATCTGGTTTCGGATCCTGGTTACCATTATATGTACAGTTTCATATTATACTTACATGCTGCGATAGCATATATGCAAGAATTTTGACATTAG
>CAIGRO010260683.1:0-13001 GCA_903798355.1 Fraxinus baroniana
TTATAGAGTGTCTTCTTGATTTGATAAAATAATCACAGTTTGAATCAAACGTCTCCATTGTATCTTGAGAGAGATTTTCTATCATACTCAAGTCGTAAATTTGTTAGATATGGAAGAAACATCTCTTAAAAGATAGCGATTTTCGTACCTTGAAGCTCATTAATTTTTTCCAAATTTTCCTACATATTTTCCAATAGTTATATACATATATATCTTGTTTGTTCTTGAGAAATATAAAATTCCTGATATTTCTGCTTCACATAGAGCAGTTGATAGAGTTAGGCCAAATTCTAAGGGTTGGCCTATTGTTAGGTCTATAAGACTTGGAGGATTGCCAAAAGCAGATCACTAGTGTATATACAAGTACAAGACAAGAACGTCTGGAATTGATGCTGATGCTGAACCTGAAGCTTAAGCTATAAATCAATTTCACTTTTCAAAGACGTCTTAAAATAATAGGAAGAACACAAATTTCATCATTTACATTATTTCAACAAGATTCATCTTCACATACAAGAATTACTAACCAGTTTCTAAAAGAGTGAACTAAATAAAAATAGAACTGTTAACTCCATCAGCTTTAACAATCATCTATGTGTGTCCATCAGCTAGTATAGATAATCAGCTTTTTTGCCACTGCTCTAATGCCTGCATTCTGCTGGTAATCATAGGCATCCAAGGAGAAGTACGCATCCACAAGATTTCCTGGATTGAACAGGGATTCCAGCTCTACAATGTCGAATCTACTAAACACGAGCCTTTGTGTGGCAGAAGAATCTTTCTGGTATATCTCTGTTATGCAACGGATGTCGTCACCATCTGCGACAGTCGGTAAACTGTGCATGTACATACATTAAAATTATGAGTCTTTAATACTTATACAACCATTGTCATATTTTCACAGTTCACAGCACTCTAGACATAGCCAATGAAATATAAATAACAGGAATGGAGTTTAATGAAAAGCAACTACCATCCTGGTTAACTTATGTACTAAAACAATAGCATGGAATTATAAAATGGATTCGCGGAGAAAGCAAGAAAAATCATGTTCAGAGTGATTGACAAGGAAAGATTATAATGTCAATTAAGCAAAGAGAAACTTACTGCAACCGGACAGTGGGATAGTTATAGAAACCAGGCTTCCTGGTTACGACAGATCTCCATTCTGAGCAGCTACCAGAGTCCATAGATAACTTCTGAGCAAGATTATCACTTGCATCTAGAACCTGGCATAGGCTTGGTGGTGCATTCACCACAAAGCTCAATCGCGGCCTACCAATATGGTCAACAAACTTTGTACTTATTCCAAAGCGTACCTTCAGGTGTCTAAACAAAACTTGTAATGGGAGATTTTTATGCAACACCTGTATTTTTTGACTTCCACGGTAAAATGGTACAAAGGTTACGGATAGAGAAGGTATAGAAATATTATCGGCCTCCAGAAAGTCAGTACAGCCATTGTAACCCCCAGAAGCAGATGCAGTAGAAGACTCCTGAGTTGATAGGCTTCTCTCTTCTTCCATATTTTCCTCAGGAAGAGGGTGTTTTACCATTTCATCATTGAGTGCCACCATGTTAAAAGGGTCTGATCTTGCAGGAATGGATTCAGTTAGATCCCCAGTTTCTTCACCTGTGTTAGGCATAACAAACGATAGAATTGGGTGAACTTCCTCCATTTCATCACTTGTTGGAGATGTAGAATGGATTTCTGCCCTGACACTTGATGATGATGTATTTACACTCTGGCTTGCCTGCTCTATAGAAGTTTTCCCATTACTACGACTTCTAGTTGTAGCATTAGGAGAAACCCAACTGTTCTCTGTAAATATGTCTGGGAGGCTGGATTCCTGCCAGCAAGATTAGAATAATAAATTACTGCCACACAGGCCAATATTTGCAACAGAGATTAAATATCCTTGTTAAATATTGATGTCAGTTGCAGCTGTATAGAAACAAGATAATAGAGTTAAAGTAGATGAAGTCCAACAATCACAATTGTCATATGGTTCACTAACTCTTGTTGCTATGTTTCTGTTTTTGGACTTGGAGCCATCTATGATTACATATTGATAGACAGCAATAAACTTGTGCAAAGGATCTCCATAAAAGGCAGCTTAGTCCAATAGAAGCTGCACAAATATTCACCTTGTTTTATAAAACTTTAGTTTTGGTTTTATCAACTCCTCAACTTGCCAAACTTTAATTTTAACCACATATTTCATGAGACCACAACTTTTATCAACTTTTTAACCAAACATTTCATTATCTTTTATGAAAATTTGCTAAAACTTTTATCAAAAGCTTTGCCCCACAGGCCCATTATAATCAATCTCCTCAAGATACAAGATATAGAAGTTACTATATAAATACATTCTGCCATCATAAATTGAGAGAGGAATACATATGAAACTGGATGGAACTGTTCTTCCTTTTTCACGTGCTTTAGAGACCTATTGATTATTTGTAATGACGTCATATTATATGTAACATCATTTTTAATAGTGATATTTAGTGCTTTTGTTTGGTGTACTGAACCACCTATTGTCTTTAAATAGTTGTTTTCTCTTGATGTTACGTAGCTTCTCTTCGCATTCTTATTTGTATATTTTACAGAATTAGGATACAGAACAATTTTAATTTATACTTGATTTGTACAATATTTTCCTCAATGTCATGCATAATGTATAGCCAGGCCGTGTATGTAGCACGAGATCATAAAGAACAAGTGTAGTTCAACATTGTAAGTTGAATTCAGAACAAATACTGAAAAGGAAAGACTGGTTCAATGACATTAATAAGAGGAGCTAAGAATACCACAGAATTAAAAATGAAAGTATGTTAATTAACGTTGCCTAAATAGATGAATTAAGGGTTAATTTTCCAAATTCGAGAATCATAATAGGAAAGAGAATATTTCAGCAGCCAATTATCTAGTTAAATAAATGAGAAAGACACAGAAATCGTGAAATTACCAAGAATAAAACAGTTGCACAGTATTTGAGAACTTCAAGATTCATCCGAACATCATCTAAGCTCCTGAATGTAATAACAGAACATATTAATGATAGGAAAATACAATGGGTTGAAAGTGCATATGTAGAATAATGCCAAGGTAGACTTGCCTATGTGTTTGCTGGCCAAGTCCAAAGTAGGTTGCAAGAGAGGCCATCTGGACAAAAGAATACCTTAACATCAGTATATAAATGGTTTGCCAATAAAGCTAATTACACAAACTACTTCTATCAATATACATTGTACATGGCTCCACAATTCAAGATACTAGAAATGTTGAAAGAAGTTTCAAGCAAAAAGGAACAAACAACTCTTGTTTTACTCATAAATTAGAAAGATAAACAAATTGAGAAAATACCAAACAAGATTGTATACCATCTAAAAAATTTAATAGAATAAAACTTATGCAGATGTTTTGCCTTCAACAATGTCGTGCTTCAAAGAAAAAAAAAAGTAAGTGTTTCATGCGGAGATGAATATAACATAATAAACTTAAATGTTAAGTACAATTTGACCACCTAAATATTGCTTAACCCATTTTTAAGTTTACATCTATGCACACACATTCACTTACTTAACAGTTAAGTTTCAACTCCTGAAGTCAGTTGCAAGCAAGACTTGTATAAGTAAAGTAGAAGGCCAGAGATCTCAAAGGTAGGAATAACTATAAAAAATTAACAAATAAAAATTCAAAAATTAACAATATCATTCAGATTCCCCGAGCCACTGTTTGTTATTCGATATCACAATTTTTGGGTTATATTCTTACAAATCATATCTCATGAAAAATATCGTCCCAAAACGTTGATGCATTATTCTCTTTCTTGTTATTTTGAAAAAGATCCAATTTTAACTAATGTGTAGAAGGATTCCACCTTCATGTCGCCAGCTCTCCTTCCAAACTTTTGCGTCAATATTGCCAATGAATCAATGGTTCCCTTTGGCTCAGGACCAGGCCTGTTAATCTCTGCAAATGCCTCCCTTATGCGAGCACAATCAAATCTCAGTATATTATGACCTGCCCATATCCTCCCTACACACACGAGATAACAAGCAAAACCAAATTGGTGTTCAAAATCCCAAACATCCAAAAAAGAAAAATTCCTCAAAGACGTGTGAAATCAAAATAAAAACAAGATAAAAAGAACCAATTAAGTAACCTCAGTATTTTAGGGGTCCAAAAGAACCTAAACATACCTAGTGCTATCTAGTTGAGGATAATCTCAAGAAAAAACAAGAATAACAGTAATAAAATCCAGCCATTACTTTGAATTGAAGTAATTCTCTTCTTGATTATCGTATTATCCTATTTATTTTTCCGTTGTCAGAATACAGGGCGTGAGAAGAAATTCACAAGGTTTATTAAGAGTTAATACCCAGGAGCCTAGAATCTCCCCAACTACAAAACAATAAGAAAGCTATACCTTCAAAATAAATGGAAGAATTTAATGCATTCCAATCAAATATTCACACGCCACTAATGTAAACCTAGAAATGTGCCATGGTTTGTACTTTGGATATCCTAGTTCAACTTTTTCTATGCAGCTCAATACTTTGCACTCAAGCATAATGATTTATTTTGTGTTCCAACATGACAAATTTGAAGTTGATAGTATTTTCACATTTCTCCATTGTTGGAACTTTAATGGCGTTATTCCCTGATAAAAAAAAAATGCTTAAGGAGTATGCTAAAAAACTGAATTTGATCAAAAACAGTCAAATTAGGAAACTGCAACCCAAGGCGTTTATATGAGCCATAAAAATCATTTTAGAGTCGGATACAATGTTCCTTCCAATTTAGCTTTTCGACTTCCTTCTATCACTTTTCTATTAAAAGTTTGATTCGCCATGCCCCCATTGCATAAATTCCTCTAAACTTAAAGCATATATAAATTACAGTAACACAAAATGTAAGGGCAAATTAAGTGAATCAAAATGAACATACAACTCCACCCCATGTACTTCCCCATACATATAATTGAAATGTGCTTTTACCATGAAGAACGTTGTAGACCGTATCAGCGATATCCATGAAACTGGGGGCTGAAATTACAGCCTCCTTCGTAATGCCATTACAGCGAACAGAGAGAGTCGAAATATGTGAGAGGTCAGCGGGTCGGACCAAGGTAGAGAAGCTCTGAAGCTCCACCAGCTTCCTGGGGCAAACCAAAATGGCTCCGAATTCCAATATAGCGAAACCCTGTCCGGATCGGGTCGGCACAGTCGTCTCCACATCAAAGAAGGCAATTTCTGACCTGTCCTCGCTCGTTCCCACCATTTTCAATTCAATTTCTTCCATCAAACAGGGGCTCCGAATTTGAAAAGTGGGATTCAACGTATGTATACGTATAGATGTGTGTATTTGCAGTACGGAATCTGAGGTAGCTTGCAGAGGAAGGAGGTTTTGGAGTGGAAAGATAGATGGTTTAGCACTTTAACAGAGTCGTGTACGGTAGGAGAAGAAGAAGAAGAAGAAGAATATAACGTGAAATGCGACTTACGGAAGAGGGAAACGTGTGGTGTTACTTTTGTACCCCTACAAAAGGAATCAATTCCATATTTGCAAGGCCGACCTAGAAATTTTGAATCCTAGTACGAAATCTAGTAGAATGGTTGTGTATTATGGCGGACAAAATCAATGAAACGGATAAAATCCGAGTGAATGGAAAGAAAAAAAAAAAAAACACAGTTGCATTGCAATATTTTCATATTTTGAGAATAAGAGGAAATTTAACATTCAACTGAATTTATGTTTGATTATTACCATTCAACAATATCTGACTAGATAATATTTGGGAAAAAAAAAAATATTCTTGACTTAGTTTAGAGTATATCTCAAAATGGATTCAATTCAAAGGAAATTAGAGTTCTTCTGGCTTGAATAGGTCCAATTCCTAGAATATTCTTTTCTTTTGAGTGTGTAATCTTGCACTACAGGCAACCTCCCCAATTGATTACGTGCATGATTGACCAAGTTTGCATGCATGTATTTTAGGGTCAATTGTTGTCCTTCAATTGATGAGAAAATCCACATTCAAAATATTTTTTTTGAATAGAGTGAGTATTAATTTCTAATAAGTAAATTCTCTTGTAACATGCTCCAATGATGAGTGTGACCTATAGTCATAGAATCACGACTTTAACTATGTTAGTAAGTATTGCAACACCCTTATACCAATTACATTTATATGAATATCCAGTAATATGACAAACACCAATTGCACTATTCGTGGGTCACTCATAAATATTTTGATCAAATAACACAAATTTTGAAAAATTCACAAATACAATTATCGTAGAATAATGCTACTTTNACACAAATTTTGAAAAATTCACAAATACAATTATCGTAGAATAATGCTACTTTTCCAGAAAGTAGGTGACATAATGATTGTCAGTCCAATGATAGTGGTACGTCTCGCCACCGAGGCTCAAATCAAAGTGTCATGTATCAATCCATGTAGACGGGAAAGTCAACAAAGACCTAATTGGTAAAAAAAATCATATGGATGGCTGAAACTCTTATGTCGAAGCTCTGCCAAAACGGCTGAAGTGCGTGAGTCCGAAGCGCTACATAAAGAAATGGAAGAAGTCGAAGCTTTTCACACATAGGACCAATACAAAGCCTCCTCCAACAGATGTTCTCAGTTCACCCGAAACTCATGAAATTGAAGCTGTCTCTTACAAGATCTGTAAACAATTTTTAAGAATAATTGATGTAACATTTGTAATAAAGAATGTCGGTGTGTCAGCCTAATGTATAGGGCGGCTAACTCGTTGTTAATGTATTTATTGTATGATAGACAATGATGTAAAGTCTTAATTAAAGAGATAAGGCCACGTGGTTGTGGTAGCACTATAAATAGACCCTCTTTGTAACTAGAAAATGATTATTCTTGGTTTTTTGACTCTTGAGCTCTTGATCCTTGATAATACAAATGGTCTTAAAAACTTTATACATAGCATCTTGCTTTTTTCCATATACATTAGTTTTATCTTTAATTGGTTTACTTTGATATTTGATTGGTGATTGTTGTTAGCGCAATCATCTTTGTTCCACTCGTCGGTGCTTAAGCATTTTTATTTCGCACCGTGAAGCATCTCCCGCAGCTATGTTCGTCCTACTTCTTATTGATGTTCCGGTCAAAACAAGCCGAAATTTGCTTGAGTTGGCGTGAGTTGGCCCATCATCTGTTGTCCATGTAAGTGTAACGTTTTTCGGAGTCAACAGATTGGCCAGCTGTGGAAAGCCATACACTTTGACCATGAAAGTCCCATAGGAAGAAGCCAGTTGGAAGTAAATTGAAAGGAATTATCTAGCTCTTGAAAAATGGTTGATCTTGAAGAAAGAGCCGTTTGATTCAAAATCAGTTTGATCCTTGAAAAAAGGAATGTTTAGTCAAGAAAGAGCTTACTAACATGAGTTCAAGCAGTGAAGAAAATGCACCTCGGGGGACAAGGGAACACCCTGAAGAAGGGGAACCCTCGCGTGCCATCCTAACAGCTCGCCCGGGCCCTCACCAACAGCATGGGAGAGGCGAGTCAAGGGGCGGGGGTAGGATAGCAGAAAGACTCACTAGAGAAGTGGCCACAATGGCCGCCAATATAGGGAACAACAAAATATGGCTATGCATGAGCTGCTGATGAGCATGCGATGCTAAAAAGGATGCCTAGTTCTTCCATATGCAGCTCCGTAAAATGTATTCCACGACCCTTCACAAGGGTACTACCACGAAGAAGAGGATGTTCAAAGCCAAATGGTTGGATATCAACACCACACCAGGATGGAAGCCCCCCAGGAAAAGGAAGTTGAAGTTGCTATGTCTAGCAATTACACCTCTGAATGACCTAATAATACTCTATTTAATTTTCTCCCGAATTATGAACCAGAGGACTTGCCTCAAAGGTCTGTAAGCCTCTTTGATAGGCTAAGCACGGGGGTGCCTAGAAATAGGTAGGCTCGACCTCTTCCTGTGCCTAGAAATAGGCAATAGGAGCCTTTTCAGTTCGAAAGATGAGACGAACTTGTTTATGATGAAGCGCCTCAAGTCCATTCGCCTATAAATAGGCGTAAGATAAGAAAATGGATCAAAAAGTGAAGCAGGACCTTTCCATTCGCCCCAGAGACTCAATTTAGGAAAGATGAGGATTCTGATGAACTACGAAGGTCCTGCGATCTTAACGATGACGATGACGATGATAATTCACCATTTTTTGCAAGCCATTAGGAATGCTCCCGTGCTAAACCACTTCACACTCCTCAAAATTTCCAAGTATGATAGGAGATGTGATCATTTGAAGCATCTCAACAGCTTCAAGACTCACATAAGTCTGAAAGGAGCCACCCTAGCGATAAAGTATAGAGCTTTCTACTTAACCCTAAGTGAAACAGCTGAAATCTAGTACACCGGGTTACCAGTAGGGAGCATCCGGAGCTGGCTGGATTTCAAAAAGACATTCCTTAAGTGCTTCGCCATAAGCAAAGAATGTAAATGACCTATCTAACGCCTGCAGGATATGCGGCAGCAGCAGGGCAAGCCTCAAAAAAGTTTATTGTCCCACTTCACCAATGAGATGACCTACTGTGTACAAGTGACAGGTAGGGAAGCTCTAACAGCCCTACGAAGAGGATTGGACATGAATTCTCTGTTCTGGAAAGATGTGCAAAACAAAGACCCTACTAGCTATGATGTCTTACTAGAAATGATAAGACGTGAGATTCTCAATAAAGAATTGAGGGATCACAGGAACAGGGCTAACCAAGGACTTCTCCCTCCTCAAATGTAAAAAGGAAGAGGCCCAACCTCACATTCGATGGACCATCAAGTCGGGCAATCGACCCATCTCAACCCTGGACAAGCATTGGCCGCAGCAACATTAAATGCAGTGCCCACTTTAGCCTATGAGGAAGTGAACCCTAGTGCTACAACGTACCAGGACAGAACCTATCAAAGATTCTCCCAAATGAAGAGAGGTAGGGGCGAAGCGTTGAACCTAAAAATAGGGATGAAGCACCCCACTATTGTACATACCATCACTCCTATAGCCACATCACTAAAAGCTGTAGGGACATTGTGAGGCACCCATAGAGTGCCAATTAAGGGAGGAATAGGTGCCTCTGAAGATATGCTCCTGCTAGGTATACCCAACCGCTTAAGAATGTTGAGTCGAGACGCTCCAATAGAAACAACGCTCCCAGGAGGAGAGACACTGATTAAAAATAATCAAGTTGGATTAAAAAATATTTTTTATTTATTGACAATGTTTTGAATAGAGTGAGTATTAATTTCTAACAAGTAAATTCGCGCTCCAATGATGAGCGCGACCTATTGTCACATAAACACGACTTTAACTATGTTAGTAAGTATTGCAACATCCTTGTACCAATTACAATTATATGAATATCCAGTATTATGACAACACCAATGTCTTATGGAATTTATAATTTAGCTAAAATTGTCAAATCCACTTATCTCTCGTGGTGGTGTAAATTGGTATTTTCAAAAT
Source organism: Fraxinus baroniana (assembly GCA_903798355.1). Lineage (NCBI taxonomy): Eukaryota > Viridiplantae > Streptophyta > Magnoliopsida > Lamiales > Oleaceae > Fraxinus > Fraxinus baroniana. The sequence continues at coordinate 9,523 of CAIGRO010260683.1, forward strand.
TAATTTTGCATTCTTCAAATTTTGCTCCAATATAAAGATCTAAATCCACCTTTTGCTTTTTGTGAATGTAAATTTTTACATTTTTTTTAATAGAAAAATGCGATTTGCATATCCTTTCGTCTCTTTATTGGAGAGGTTTTCGACCACTTTAAATATCTAAATCTTTATTTTATACCACCACTTTGAAATGTTTTTGGTCACTCTATTATTGAGTGACCTACATTTTAATGCTTGTTTGCATAGTTGTACAAGATTTCTTGATTTGCACGGTTGACATGTTATTCTTGTGAAATCTTGGCATGCAACCTAAGAGCATCTTAAATGAAACAATGTGGATATTGTATATGTAGTAGCAAGACAAGAATGAAGAGAAAGGCATATCTAACAAGGATGTAGATGGCACGTGGGCCACATGTACATGAAAGGAGACGTAGATTGCACTATTCGTCGGTCACTCATAAATATTTTGATCAAATAACACAAATTTCAAAAAACTCATAAATACAATTACAGTAGAATAATGCTACTTTACCAGAAAGTAAGTGACATAGTATGTGTTGACAATATGTGATTGGATGAAAAAACTGACAGTATTTTAAACAATTCAATGATAGATTGTCATGTAACATTATGTCAAGAATTACATCAATATCATGTCTACATAGCATCATCCATTTATAAACGAGTAAATTTAATCAATGGCCATTGAACTTTTAAGTTGTTACCACTTGCTCATTGAACTTTGACGCGTTACCGAATGCTCACTCAACTTTTCTCATGGTTACCTATCCACCACTCACTCCATTCCCGTCGCTTAAAATTGACAGAAAATTACATGCGGCTACCAGTTTTCTTACATGGCAAATAACCCACGTTATATTGCCAACTTGTAATCTCTGATGTTGTTGTTGGCAAGTTGTGTGCCATGAAAAATCGAGAAGCGGCGTAACATTTGCGCTGATTGAGTTTACACAAAATAGATTCTTCAAAGTATTAACCTGTGCTGATTGAGTTTGCAAGGAGAAGCGAAGGAGGTACCGGAGATCTGCTCCGCGTAGAGGCCGTAAGGACAGACGAGAGGATTGTTTTGATCGCGAAGGAGAGGACTGGAGTCACCGCACTGCTTGACCCATTACTAGTGGCATCTCCATTGCTGTTTCGTGTGATATAGCTAGTCATTTTCACAATTAAACATTATTTTGATGTTTGGAGCCGTCCCAGCTGCACTCACTTTCTATTGGCATATGAAGATGCCTGAAAAATAGCTGAAAATGAGAGATTAGAAAAATTAGCTGTTCCAGTTTAATAGTCTGGTTAATTTGTAGTTAGAAATCCTTAATTTCTTAAATTGCGTTGGTTGTTGTGTAGTTGGTTGTTTTGTTGGTGGGGCTGAAGCAGAATGAATGTGATGAAAATTGGTTTGATTGAGATTTTTGTCTATTAGATTGATGAATGAAAATTGATACATTGTCTTACATTTCCACATGAATGAATGAATCATGTTATAACTTGAAATTGAAAATTGGATTGATTGAGGTTATTGAAAATTGGATTGATGGAGGTGCATAAATGTGATGCACTGTGTAGAGAAGCTTCAATTTGATGCACCAGCCAAGATGCATCATCTAAGAATCAGGTGCTGATGCACCAGCACCAAAATGCCTGTGCATCAGCACCAAGAATGAGGTGCATCAGCAGGTGCTAATGCACTATAAGCTTATCATGTTATGTTAGAAGTACAAAAAACAACACAAACATCACAGAGAACAAGATTAGTCAAACTTTGTTTCACTGGTACCAACCAAATGAATGAGCAGACATGATTACTTAATCAAAAATACAAACTAAAATCTGCTGCTACAAAATTAGTTCACTGTCAACAATTTCCCAAAAACTTCACTATCAACAACTTCCCAAAAACTTCACTGTCAAAAACAACACAAAAGTGCCCATGACACATTTATACAGATAGTTCGCTGTCAAAAACTTCTAAGATCAGACCCTAAACTACAGCTATTTGGAAGGACCGTTGTTGTTAGGTTGTGCATCACTTGTGACCCGAAGTCCAGGTGTGGGCATGAAAATGTATCCATCTCTTGGATCCTGGAGTTGCACTTCATTTGTTGAATTATTGTTTGCTCTTCGAGTTGCCAGCTTGGCCTATGTTAGAGAAATGGGTAATCAATGGTAATCAAAGAGTAACAACATCGACAAAATTAGTGGTAATCATAGAGTAACAACATCAAAAAAATTACCCTTGAACTTTGACTTTCAACTTGGCTTGCTCCATCTTAGGAAGAGCAAAACAACTATTGAAGTACTTGGATAGAAAAGAAACAAAATATATGCGCATTCAAAGGCATAAAATGGGCGCTGATGATTTTGAGCCATTAACAGTAATAGGAAAGGGTGCATTTGGAGAGGTCATCTCTCTTCCTCCGGGCTCCAACTTGTTTATGGCTACAAATCCTCCTTTCTATTTGTGCATGATACATAAAGCACAGAATATTCGATTTCTGTATTGAATTGTGGATAAAAGAAATAAATAATTATGCTGAAATCTAGAAATAGGCTGGGTATGCACGGTCTCTCTTTACATTATTGAATTTCTCCATGTACATCATAGTAAGGGTGTTGAATATTCTTCATCCCCAACTACCTTTTCTTGATGCCATTGGGTCTACCGTTGAACAAGGTAAACCCAGTGGGAACCTAAAATGTGGGTAACCAGCATTACGCAGAAGATGATTAAAAAGTGCAGAATTCGGCATGCCTTAGAATGGCACACAATCTGCCAACAACAACAGCAGAGATTACTTGAGAATGGGTTTAATTACACGTGAGCAATTTAACGTAGGGTGTTTGCCACGTAAGAAAATCGTTAGCCACGTGTAATTTTCTGTCAATTTTAAGTGACGGGAATGAAGTGAGTGGTGGATGGGTAATCACGAGAAAAGTTGAGTGAGCATTCGGTAACGCGTCAAAGTTTAATGAGTAAGTGGTAACAACTTGAAAGTTCAGTGACCATTGATTAAATTTACTCATTTATAAACATTCCAAACATGATTGTATTTATTTTGTCTAAATAAATTCGGCCCAACTAAAAGGAATTTCTGGGACAAGGAGCAGCTACAAACAGCAATGAAAACAAAAAAATTTACTAGCACCTGAGCAAATGTTGAACCCTTTCCCACCCAAAATCAAACCCATCCTCAACGAAAAATCCTTTTTGGCATTCTTACTATCGTCAAAAACGAGAGCATTTTCTTCGCCTCCCTCGTCCGCTTCCCTGTACCTGTCAAATTTGATAACTGGAATACTCAATTCCAAGAACCCGAGGCAAGCACTGAAACTGTTTAACTCAGCATCGAGAACCATAAACCCCTTGAAGACTTTAAAACTCCATTCTGCAGTAATATATTGCTTAACTGAAGCGAAATTTTATGTGAAGGCAAGATGTTTGATAAAAGACCTTATTG
>CAIGRO010260742.1:0-14183 GCA_903798355.1 Fraxinus baroniana
TCAAAATTAGTATTTTGAAAATTTCTCGATAACATGCTAATTTTTTAAAAAAATTCTGATAATCGTACGCTAATCGAATTTACAAATTGTTTATGTCATCTCAAATCTTATTTTGAGAACTACATTATAGAAGTATCGAATAGTCCAAACAGATATCGAAAATAGTTGAAGATGTATTAAGCGTGAGTATTAAAGAAAAACGTCTAACTAGTATTTTCTTTAAAAAAAAAATCAATTATTTTATTAACATTTATTATTTTTACGATACACATTTCTCGATATCATTTTCCTCATTTTATTAGAAAACTTTATATAGAATATGACATATCAAATAGATGTCGAAAATAGTTAAATATGCATTAAACGTAAAGAAAGGTGTCTAAACCGCATTTTTTTAAAAAAAATTCAATTATTTCATTAACATTTATTATTTTTACGATACAAATTTCACAGTAATTTTAATCATTTTATTAGGAAATTTTATATAAAATATGACAAAAGTTTTCGAAATTTTATATTCGAAAAAGTCATATACTATGTAAATTTTCGGATGCAAAATTTCAAGGGGTATGATTTTTTGGGTCGTAAATTTTTTATTGTAAAATTTCTCCCAACTTTTTTACAAGTTCGATTGTGCCCCTAACTTTAAACTTTTGCGTCCGCCCTTGCTTTGTTGTATTTTGTGTGTCACGGAGTTAATTTCAAACAAGCTATCAGAGTATACGGCAATGCTTTATGCATTTCAGTGAACTGGATGGAATGCTGTTTTTCTCTCCTTTTCTTCCCTAACCGAAAAGGAATTGTAAACTGTTTGCTTGCATGTTTTCCGTGTGGAAGGACTTGTTTTCTTTCTCTAGCCCCCCCTCCCCCCGGGTTATCGCAATCTAGATTTTGGTTAACAGGTGGACTTGTAGATTAGGAGGACAATTATATAGCCTCTGTGGGATTATGTACTTGTTGAAGGGTTTGGATCTGCTCGATGGATTAATATATTGATTAAGTGTTGAGTAATAGACTTGAATTATAGAGCACAATGGGCCAATTTAGTTGTAGAAAAGGGTCCTTTGGAGAATAATATAGATACTTTCTGTGTATATATAAAAAGGAGAGATGGTCTGAGCTGGTGAAATTGGCTTTACCACATGAAGAACTCAGAGCATTGATAAAACTTAAAGGGTTGGTTTCTCATAACATATCTTAAGAGTATACACTATAAGCATTATATATGGAGTACAAATTGTAACGACCATGCCTCGTGCCCAAACCGTTATATCATACGTACTACTGTTTGCTTTGGAAGAGTCTCAGCCGATTTTATACCTCACGGATTGTTTTATGAGAGATTTAAGATGGGCTCAAACTTTCCCAGAGTGGAAGATAAACTAGTAGCTGGTCATCAATTTAAACTAAAATAGATTTTACCCTTTGTCATGTTGTTTTGCCTCGAGTTACTACAAAGCAAAAAAATGCAATTTTCGATGCACCACATAACCTCCACTTAAATGTTACCGAGTTATCACAGCTATGGGGAACTAAGCCTGACCTTTGACCAATTCCAGCAGAGCCAGAAAGGTCATTCAACTGTGTTTTTATTAGTCTGTTTTTCTTACTCAGACATTCTCTAATTATTCACAGCAAAATAAGCTATACAAAGTCTATGTTCATGCTTAATCGATACTTCATATTTATAGATGGCAGAATTGGTGGCATTGCTTGAAGTTTTGAATTTCAAAATCTTGTTTTATTCTCTGTTTTACAAAGAGAAAAGTTCAAAGAATAATCAAAATTTTAATCATACTGTGTTAAGTTTTAATGCATGGGGTAAAACGAATTTTTGTCAAGCACTGATGGAGGTATGTTATGCAGATTGCGGGATTGGGGTCTGTGGTCATGATGCCACTGATTGGGAATATGTCCGATGCTTATGGCAGGAAAACTTTGCTCACTGTCCCCTTGGTTCTCTCCATTATTCCATTAGGTACAAAGTACTATGTGGTTTTACTTTATCCAATGAGTGTTTCCAAGGGGAAAGTTCTAGCATTTGATATCATTCTAAGAGCAATTCTACTGGCAGAGGAATAATGAGTTGCCATTGATATCATAATTTGATCAGACCAAGTACATTCAGTTCTAGTTTTAGATCATAGACGAAATATTATTCTGAAATTTACACGTAGAAGACTTAAATTTCTGAAATTTACGTTAGAAGACTTAGATTTTATAGCTAATATAAAATTATAAACATTTTTGTTTCTTTTGAAGTAGCAGCAACACATTTAGACATATCATATCTTTAATCTGGTTACATATATGTGCACTCATCATTGTACCGACATTGTGCAGGCATTTTATGACTGGCCTGTGAGATAAATTTACCAGAAAGTAATTTTGAATAAAAAAAATCAGGCGATTTTTTCACGTAGAACCTTCTCCCTTTTTGTTTCTGTAAATTGAATTAATAGTGTCAGTATTCATGTAAAATATGTACATTTTTTGTTAAATCTTGGTACATAAAATTCATATTTAAATTATAAATTATGACAGTAATTACATGTTAATGAGGTGTATATTGTTTTTATTTTTCATTGAAAAGGGGGACCAATGAGGTGCACTATCAAGAATATTGGTTTTAAATATATTTGAATATTTACTGGTTGAAGAATTATATAAACCAGCAGTATCACATTCATTTCCCATGGATGTGCATGGAAGTTGAACTTGCAAACTTGAATCGGTCATAGACTTCTGTCAACTTATTATTTGTTCTTTGAGAATGTATTCATCATTACTGGAACTTTTCTCAGTCTGATTCTTAGAGTATCCTGGGACTCGTACTCTAAGCAAACTAAAGAGGAGTGTTACCAATTGGGAAATAGTTATGATTTTTTCATTCATAGTTTGACCTTTGTTTTTCCCACTAATGACCACATATATGCAGTAATTTTGGCATGGAAGCGGACGACAACCTTTTTCTATGCATACTACGTAATCAAGACTTTAACTGCCATGGTTACTCAAGGTGGTGTTGTCTGCATTGCCCTTGGCTATTTGGTAATTCGAAAACTTAAGGAGCTTATCGTTCATTATTTTTCAGATATATAATTCTATTAATGCTTAACTTTATGATCATTTTTTAATTAAAGACAGTGGAATTATAATTAAAGCGGTACATACAGAACTTGGGAGCATTATTTATCATGTAGTAAGTTGCTACATTATTCATTTTCAACATGTCAATCAAGTATTTTCTCAGGCAGATACTGTATCTGAGGCCAAGCGTGTCTCTGCATTTGGAGTCCTGTCTGGTGTAATCTGTGCTGCATTTCTTTGTGGTACCTTAGCTGCTCGGTTACTCTCCACCACACTGATATTTCAGGTCTTCCCTATCCCATCAATACATGCTTCTTGTTTTCTTTCTTGAACCGAGGAAAATTTCCTTCTTTCACCTCGTATTTCCCTTTCACTTTTTGGCCAAAGCTAAACTGATAAGTTTTGATGCTATCGAGCTAGTACTTCAATTCATCCAGGTTGCAGCAGTTGTATCTATTGTTGCAGCAGTGTACATGAGAGTCTTTCTTAAGGATACAACTTGCCATGCTGATGCCTTGGAGCAGCCAATCTTGATGGTGGAAACAGAAACCAATCAAGCCTGTTGTGAATCATCAAAGAAAGGGGACTTCCTTAAGGGTATTCCATCTCCAAAGGATATATTTTGCTTGCTCAAGAGTAGGTACGATGTCTATGTATCCTTGAAACTTTTCTTTTTGTGTTAATGTTATACCATTTCTTTCAACATCTCCAGGCACCATGAATTAAGTTATAAATAAATTCTTCTAAGGTTCTATATAAAAATAATTTCCTCAATGTCAATGAGATCAACAGATATGAAAACTGACAAAAATCACGAAGATGACGAAGATTTTGACTTAATATAATTATGTATATAATTATAAGGGATTGTGGAGATTGACAAATATTATGACTTAACATAATTATGTATATAATTATATTTACCATATTTAGATTGATACCATACTAGTATAAGGTAATAGCCTTCCTATATAATGCAAGTAATCCCTCAAGGTAAGATCATTCAGTCAAAAGTTTATCACCCAAGACTTTCTTTTAGTTCAGTTTTACTTGACGCAGAAGAAAATATTGCTCTCCAGTATCTAATGATATAACATGCTAGGTAAGATTACTTCTTTTGTCATGCTAATTTCAATTTGACAGAGAGCTTTAGGGGAGAGTTGAATAGATGGGGATTTATGTTACTTTTTTATTTTGTACAACCAAAGCTAGTTGATAATAGTCACCTCATGTACATTTAGTTTTGATCATAGGAAGATAGTGTTATCCGTGACATCCAAAAAATATTGGGAACTTTGCCTAAAAGATTTTGAAACATGTATTGGTTAGAGGATGTGCTCACAAATTTCAGCACTCAATTACTTTCAGCAAAGAAAATCTCATTACTTAGAGATCATATCTCTTCAAGTTATGATGACCAAGTAGAAACCCTTTCCAAAATGACATTCGTTTTGGATGCTATGTCACTATAACTGCTGAAACATATGAAATGTAAATGAAGCCTTATAGAAGTTCAACTAGCCACTATATTTACCAAAAACTGTACCTAACAGTAAAAATATTATAAAATTTTTCTAGTAACTTCTTTTGTCAGATAGAACAGGGTAGACATTATCTGGAATGATGGTAGACATTATCTGGAAAGTATTCTGCACACCCGAAGTTCTTTACACCGTAGTACAATTCCTAACATTTGAACTCATCTTTTCTTTATCGTGAGAGACAAAACTTTCAATTTACAGTTAATATCATCATGCTCACAAAGATGGTAATATTGATTTTCTTGTGTTTCAGGGTTTTTTGAATGCTTATAAGTTTTCCAAGTAGTTTTACAATTTCGTTTTCAGATGATGGTCATTTGAAATTTTAATCCTCTTATTACAGCACTACATTTTCACTAGCAGCATCTATTGCTTTCTTCAATAGCCTTGCAGAGGCTGGACTTGAAGCTTGCTTACAGGTCCTCTCTTCTCTGAATGCGATTTTTGGTTATCAGACAAGATGCAATATCAGATATGAAAAATTATTCATCACCTTAGATTTTGATTTTCATTGTAGGTTGTGTGTGTGTGTCACTATAACTTTGGTCCATCAAAACAGAATATTAAAAACATGTGCCATCCAAGACAATATTTGTTAAGAGATTTGACCATTGCATACTTGATGGTTGTATGCGAAAGCCGAAAAGAATATAATGGTCGCTGAAGAACACGGCAAAGGTGTGAGTGATAACTATTCCCTCAAAATTAGGACAATGCCCGGTTGGGTGGTTTTTCCTGTCAATAGATTGACAGACTTACGTTGTAATTGAAAAATGATTATATTACATCTGATACTGGAAAAGCAGGAAAAGAATGAAAATAGTAGAAATACATTTTTTCTGTGTACAATCAAGTCGCTATGATTCCATGGAAAGCTTTAACAAAATTGGCACTTCTGGTTTGACCCTTAATTTTGTACGTGGTGATCACTGAGCACATGATATTTCTCCTTAAGTAGTTAAAAATATTTTGATAATGTTGCTACTTTCACTCCTGCAGTATTTCTTGAAGGCACGCTTCCACTTCATGAAAGATCAATTTGCAGATGTGTTACTCATTACCTACATTGGAGCCACCATATCAAATGTATCTTCAAATGGCTTATTGCTGATACTTTTCATTATATCAGCCTATAAATTTGTTTCCTTGTTTTGTTAATTCTCACTATCACTGTATTTTCTGGTTTCAATCTATGAAAATCTAAGAAATTGTGCAGGTGATCTTCATGCCTATATTTGGTCCTGTTATAGGAGAGGAAGTGTTGCTTTCTTTAGGACTCTTTGCTGGTTTTCTGAATGTACATGACTTCAACCAAATTACTCCTTTTAAAATAAATTTCTATACACACAGGAAGATGATCATCTATTAGTTACATGTTAATAATTTATTGTCTGGTTTTGTGCAGATGTTTTTTGACAGCATAGCATGGTCTGCTTGGGTAATCTCTTCAGTGTACCTTGAATGTATTTTTGTTCTTTATTATGTTAAAATTTTTACTCCATATCATTCCCATATTGAACAATGTGTTTGTTTTGCATTCCATTTGAGAAGCCAATGAGATTCCACAACCAGTTTAGTAAGCCAAGTAGTTTCAAGATTTTCTATTCAAACTTGAATACTCACACTGCCTTAATGCATTTCTAATTCTTGCTTCCACCTATTGCACTTTTATACTACAAAGAAAACCCCGCGTGCCAAGGTTAGAAGAATCAATTCAGAATTTCAGTATGGCCCATAATGCCTTCTGACACATTGTCTTCACTCGTCCGTTTAACTATCCCCGAAGTGACATCAAACTCAATTGGCAGGTTTTGATAGGTGGAAAAACTGTCAAAAACAGTTTTCTTTTTAAACGATCCAATGACTTTATGCCATGTGTCTATCTGTCAAGTAAGGTGTAAAAAATTTCTATACATATAGCATAATTGCAATTTCCCGTCCACAATTTTTTGAAAACAAAGGGGATGTCAAATCAATATAATGGAATGAATGTACATTTAGCATTATTGATATAAATGACAATGGCAGATATTCTTTGTTCAATATCAAATTCTTCCTAGTGTTGCCATTTAAAATAAATTGACTCTTGTTACACTCTGATTTTTAATCAAAACTAGATAACATTCCCAATCTGGTGTGAAGTATTCATAATATAAGTTTTCCCAAGAAAGTTATTTGTTCCAGCAACAATAACTCTTGAGAGAAATGTTTTGGAGATGATACTTGCTCTCCAAATTAGCCTCTAGCATGCCATACACAACTCATTCATGATGGGATTTGAAGCAGTAGCTAATTTTTTTTTTCTTTTTTTGATAAGTAAGCAGTAGCTAATTTTAGAGTGCAAATAACACTTTCCGAGTTTTTTTTACAAGAGTGTTGCACTGGTGATTTATCATACAGAAATAGATTCTATCATCATTTTTTGATCTGCAGGTACCTTATGCCTCCGCTGCATTGGGTGTTTTCCTTTTCCTGGCAACCCCGAATGTGAGTACTCAGTTCACACTAAGTTATTATCATCTATTTTGAATACTTCGTTTTCTGAAGTGATGATTATTGGTTCTGTAATACACAGATAAGAAGCATCATTTCAAAACAAGTTGGAGACAATAAACAGGTGTTGGCTGATATATAGTTGATTTCCATTAGCTATATATGGTCGACGGTCATACTAAATTTTAAGTTGTTATGTCAATCAGAAGTTGAGATTTGCTATATATTGATCTTATGTTTAAGATTTCAAGTGCTCCTTGAGTTTGTTTTAGCCGCGTTTTAACACTACTCCATTTTCTTGTCATTTATCAGGGAGTTGCTCAAGGATGCATTTTGGGCATAACAGCATTTGCCAACGTCATCTCTCCATTAATTTTTAGTCCTCTTTCAGGTGATTTAAAATTCCCATTCTCAATCATTGTAAGGTTGCTACTCTATTCCAAACTTACCCCTCACAATATGCTTCTTCCAGCTTTATTTTTGTCCGAGACTGCTCCATTTCATTTCCCTGGCTTTAGCATCCTGTGTGTTGGACTCTCTTGGGTAATGACTTGTACTTAACAGGCAAATCAACCTCAATAAATAGTCGGTCAAAGACTATCCATGACTGATTAAATCATTTTTCCCTGTTGCAAATGTTAACTAAATTCCCAATGCTAATTACATATTATCATTTGCAGCTTATAGGTTTCTTTCTGAGCACAACAATGAAGTTTATTCCCCATCGTTCAAGAGAAAAAGTCGGCAACAAGGACAGCACTGAGGCCTAAATCAAATGTGCCAGAGGGTTGACAAACTGAGTGTGAAGCTGAGAATACAAGATCAGAAAAACAAGAGTCGTCAATAGGCACTAATATATCTGTATAAACGTAAGCTAGAATGAACAGAAATTTCAGGTGGTGGAATGTACCTTCCACAATTGGTTATACTAGCTAACTTTTTTGTAATATCATTGATGGAGTCTTCAGAAAAAGTTAGCCCCACTGTTTGCAATTTACCATGGATGGAGATATTAGCTTTGTGTGCATTTCTTTGTACGGTTGTGTATTTTAGAAGCTTCGTACTGTCATCTTTCTTCTGGCTTGGCTATCCACCAGAAGAAATTATCACTTACCATGGCAGCAAGACAATGGAGAAGTTGAACCATAAACCGGCCAACCTTCGGCTTCGTTTATTGCCCACCACCAACTACAATCATGTTTTGACAAATTAATCCTGTACTATTGTTGTCCAAGGTCTCCAAAATTCTATCAACAAATTTCTCTTAGATTTTGTAATTTTGTACTATTAACTATTGTTAAATCCGCACATAAGTTGATATAACCTTGTTTTTAACTATCGTCTTTAAAGGTTAATAGTGATATAAACCGGCCTCGTTAAGTCCTTGCTTCCACATAAGAGAGATGCCATTTGAAGAAGTGCAGTTCGCATAGCTCCTGATTTTCTAAAGATGACTAAAGTTAAGAATGAAAAAAAATATAGTAATGTTCCCATTCATGGCACAAGGGCATCTCACTCCATTCATGGCAAGAGCCAAACAAAAAGATTTACAGAGTTAATATTATCAGTACCCCACTAAACATTCGAAAGCTGAGGTCCTTACTTTCTCTCCATAAGACCAATCACCTTGTTGAAATTCCTTTCTGTGCCACAGATTATGGTCTCCCACCTTGTTCAGAAAACACGGGTTTATTGTCTTACAATCACACCCTACGCTTCATGGAGGCCTCGGAAAATTTTGAATCTCCGTTTTAGAAACTCCTGGACGAGATGATTGAAAGTGATGGCTCTCCACCAGTGTGCATTATCTCTGACATGTTCCTGGGATGGACGGTTAAAGTTGCCAAAGAGCTTGGAATCTTTCATTCTGTGTTCATTGCTGGAGTGTCCTACAGTATGGCCATTTACTTCTCGATTTCTTTGAATGCGTCCTTATGGAGGACAGATGATGATGAGATTTCCATTCTCGACATCCCTGAAGCTTCCGGAATTCCACAAGCACGAATTCCCATGGACTTAAAATACGTGGAAGCTGCAAGTTTTTGGTTTTTCTTCCGCCAGAGACAATTCTCTCATTGTTTATCCTCTGATGCAATCTTATTGAACACCATACAGGAATTGGAGGACATTGGTTTGCAATATTTCAGACAAAAAACTGATAAAGATAAAGAGGATATTAAGGGATCTAATTGCCTATATCAAGGGATTGATGAAATCAAGGGATTTTCACATTTGCAAATTATGTAATCATCTTTAATTGATTTATAATTATGCCTAATTTGTTTCCTTACCTTGCTTGGGAGATTTCCCTCCGGACTGTAACATGTATATATAACACAGTACTCAATGAGAAAGCTATGCCATAATTTACCAACTCTTCTCTCTCTAAATTGTTTTATGGTATCAGAGCCATTTCTCTCTAGAAAATCTGCCCACCCAGCTTAATACGTCAGACACTTAAAACACAGCCACTCCAAGTCTACTACTTTTTTTTCAAACAATCATGGCCACAGAAAATAACTAAATCAACATTCCTAATGCCCAAGAACCCACGAAACCTCTAACCACGATCACCATCCATAATTCCATCAAACTCACCTCCATCAATTACCTTTCCTGGAAACTTCAGATGGAAGCCATTCTTATTGGCTATGATCTACAAAAAATTGTTGATGGATCTTGTCCAGTTCTAGCTGCCACGATCACTGCAAACAATGAAACTAAACCAAATCCCGAATACCAAACATGGCTTCGCCAAGATAAACTTCTCTTTGGAGCCTTGGTTGGAACCCTCTCACCCTCTCTTATTCCTCTCATCACTCAATCTCAAACCTCCGATGATGCCTGGCAAGTTCTGGCCAATACCTATGCAAGGCCTTCTCGTGGTCATATTAAACAAATCAAAGACCAACTAAAACAGACAACGAAGGGCTCTCAAACGATCTCTGAGTACATGCAGGCCATTAAGTCTCGAGCTGATGAACTTACTGTCCTTGGTAAGCCACTTGATCATGAAGACCTTATTGAGAGAATTCTGGACGAACTTGATGACGATTATCAACCTGTTATTGATGCAATTAATGGTCGTGATACCCCAATCTCCTTCGATGAACTCCATGAAAAACTAATCAACAAGGAACTCTCACTTCATCAGAAAATCAGTTCATCACCTTTTCCGACTACTGCAAATCCAACCAATATCAGATCCACTGCAAAGAACTACTGCAATCGCCCCTCACGAGCTCCCAGACAATCTTCTCCTTAAGGGATTGATGGGGGTCCTCATTCAAACTATAGAGATGGATGCCCCCTCCTCGACCATTCATCGGTCGCTGCTAGTGGTGTAATATTCAGGGACATGTTGTCTCTAGATGCCCGGTGTTTCGCCAACAACAACCACATATGCAGCTACCTCCTCGTCCTGGCAACCAATGGCAGTCTCGTCCTCCCACTCCTTGGCAACCTCGAGCTCATATTGCAATTGCCAACACTTCTACCAATTCAAATTGGCTTCTTGACAGTGGAGCATCTCATCATGTCACTACTAACTTGAATAATCTCTCCTTTCACACACCTTATGATGGCACATATGACAATATGATTGGAGATGGCACGGGTCTTCCTATTTTCCACACTGGTTCTGTCTCTCTCTCTATTCCCTCCCAAACCTTTTCTTTATCTAATGTTCTTTGCGTACCTACGATGAAAAAAAATCTTATCTCTATTTCACAGTTTTGTCATTCTAATAACACTTCCATTGAATTCTTACCCACTTCATTTTTGGTGAAGGATCTACGTACGGGGACAATCCTTTTACAAGGTCGGACTAAGGATGGTGTGTATGAGTGGCCAAATTCTTCTTAATCATCTCCATTAATTGCTTTCTCCAGTGTCAAAACCACTCCGTCCGAGTGGCATCATAGGCTAGGTCATCCGTTGTCCTATGTTTTTAAGCACATTGCGACTTCATTTCCACTAGAAATTTCAAGCACTTTTAATACGAATTTCAATTGTAATTCCTGTCATTGCAATAAAAGTCACAAATTACCATTTTCAATTTCAACTCTTGCAACCTCATCTCCTCTCGAAGTTATTTTCTCTGATGTATGGACTTCTCCTGTTCATTCTGTTGACGACTTCAAATACTATGTAATTTTTGTTGATCACTTCACCAAATATATTTGGTTATACCCACTTAAAAGGAAATCTCATGTGTTTTGATGTTTTTGCTCGATTCAAGTCTCTAGTTGAAAATCACTTCCAACGTAAAATTCGTACCCTCTACTCTGATAATGGGAGAAAATATCAAGCTCTTTCCACCTTCTTAGCGACCAATGGTGTGTCTCATCTCACCTCTCCTCCACATACACCAGAACATAATGGGTACTCTGAGCATCGTCATCGTCACATAGTTGAAACTGGGCTGTCTCTCCTCTCGCATGCTTCCATACCCGTGTCCTATTGGTCCTTCACATTCTCCACTGCGGTCTATCTTATAAATCGCCTTCCTACCCCTACCATCGGCCTTCTCTCACCATATACCAAACTGTTTGGCACCATACCCAACTATTCTAAACTTCGTAGTTTTGGGTGCCTATGTTATCCTTGGCTTCGGTCATACGCCTCTCATAAACTTGCACCCTGCTCTTCTCCATGTGTGTTTATAGGGTACTCATCCACTCAAAGTGACTACCTGTGTCTAGATCCCTCCTCCTCACGTATTTACACTTCTCATCATGTCAAATTTGTAGAGTTTATCTTTCCATTTGCTACTACTCAAACTGATGTCGATCGTCCTTCTTCAGTCACACTTTCTCACTGGTGTCCCATGTCACTTCCGGTCATCGACATATCATCCTCTACATCCAGCTCGACACCCCCACCAATCACCATCTCCAACAACCCCATACCACTACAATTGGCCCCAAACTCGAGTCCCATCACAGCCACACCAGACATCGAAACTCATATTCCTAATACTGTTGTGCCATCCTCCATCACGATCGCACTAATACCATCCTACCAATCCGAAACACCTACTTCCGCTCCACCAACCACTTCATCCATCACTTCCCAATCCCTTGAATCAACATCCTCACCTCGTGTTATAGTTACTAGATCCAAACATAACATCCACAAACCCATTCAAAAGCTTAATCTTACCGCCTAGCTCTCTACCACTGACAATATTGAACCTACATCTGTGACACAAGCCCTTAAAGACCTTAAATGGCACCAAGCTATGTCGATGAGTATGATGCTCTTATCCGCAATGGGACTTGGGAGCTTGTTCTTCCTGATCCCTCAAGGAATGTGGTTGGTTGCAAATGGATTTTTTGTACTTAATACTTACCTAATGGTTCTATTGATAAGTATAAGGCACGTTTGGTTGCTAAGGGGTTTCACCAGTTTCCTGGGGTTGATTACCATGATACCTTTAGTCCAGTTGTAAAGCCAACTACTGTCCGACTTGCTTTTAGCCTTGCCGTCAGTCATGGCTAGTCTATCAGGCAACTTGATGTTAATAATGCCTTTCTCCAAGGCACCCTTTCCGAGGATGTGTTTATGCTGCAACCACAAGGCTTCATAGATAATGATAATCCTCACCATGTCTGTAAACTTCACAAGGCTATCTACAGCCTCAAACAAGCTCCCCGTACTTGGTATCATGAGTTGTGCTAGTTCCTTGTTACCTCTGGCTTCGCTAACTCACATGCAGACACCTCTCTATTCGTCTTCAACAACGGTGGTATATTACTTTATCTCCTTATTTATGTTGATGACATCATTATTACGGTGACAATGCAGGGGCTATACAGACATGTATCAAACTCTTATCTCAACGTTTTTTCCTCAAGGATCTTGGCCTCTTAACATACTTCCTTGGGGTTGAAGTTACTACCCATGCTCATGGCCTCTTTCTCAATCAACGTCGTTATATCCCTGATCTTCTCACTCGAGCTCGCATAACCAATACAAAGCCTGTTGCAATGCCTCTTGCCACCAGTCCACTACTCACACTACACTCTGGTACATCTTTATCCGATCCCTCTGAGTTCAGGACTATTGTAGGCAGGCTCCAATACCTTTCGCTGACACGCCCAGTGAATAAATTATCTCAGTTTATGCACCGACCTACTGGTAAACATTGGAATGGCCTATTACGCTATCTCAGTGGCACTCTTGATCAGGGTATCACGCTTCATCGCCATTCCACTTTAGCTCTTCATGCCTTCTCTGATGCCGATTGGGCGAGTAACAAAGATGACTTCACCTCCATTAGTGAATACCTTGTTTCTCTTGGTCACAATCCAATTTCCTGGAGTTCTAAGAAGCAACATACTGTTGCATGCTCCTCTACTGAAGTTGAGAATCGCTCGGTTGCGGCCACGACCGTCGAAATTCGCTGGATCTGTTCCCTTCTCACTAACTTTGGTGTTACCCTTCCTCAACAACCTATGATCTACTGCAACAATGTTGGTGCCACCAACCTATGCTCTAATCCAGGTTTTCATTCACGCATGAAACATGTTGCTTTAGATTATCACTTCATTCGAGAACAAGTTCAGAATGGTATGCTTCTGGTAACTCATGTCTCCTCTGCTGATCAACTAGCAAATGCACTCACCAAACCACTTTCGTGCCAACAGTTTCAATTTCTCAAGACCAAGATTGGACTTTCATCTCGACCGTCCATCTTGTGGGGGTATGATAAAGATAAAGAAGATATTAAGGGATCTAATTGACTATATCAAGGGATTGATGAAATCAAGGGATTTTCACATTTGCAAATTATGTAATCATCTTTAATTGATTTGTAATTATGCCTAATTTGTTTCCTTACCTTGCTTGGGAGATTTCCCTCCGGACTGTAACATTTATATAGCACAGTAATCAATGAGAAAGCTATGCCATAATTTACCAACTCTTCTCTCTCTCTCTCTAAATTGTTTTAAAAACACTGGTGGAAAACCAGTATGGAGTGTTGAACCAGCTTTCTTCGCTGTGATAAAGGGAAGGACAGTAACTTGCAATGCCAACTATTACACAGAATGGCTC
>CAIGRO010260762.1:0-13513 GCA_903798355.1 Fraxinus baroniana
TACCCTTATTTAATACATCTTGGTATAATAAACATCAACTACCTAGATAAGGGATAAAGGGTATAAATGGAAAAATATAGTAAAATTTAATACTCTAACTAAACTAACTATCATTTCTTAATCTGTGTGAAAATAACCATAGGACTATCTTTTTGGAACGGAGGGAGTATATTTAAGCGGACAAAAATGTTCTAAATTCAAAGCCTTCATTTCATGCTAATAACGAGTTTCTTGATTTCATTAATTACTAACAACTTGTGTAACACCATCTAAAAGTGAACATGCTTATCTTGTTTTTATGAATATACCGTTTACATACACCTAAAAAATTCTTTTAAGAGGGATCATATATAGACTTTTTTTTAGGTAACATGTAATAATAGTGTATTTGTCACCATCTGAAAAGCGTGTTTAAATACACACCTGGAAAGATACCCTGCCCACTTAAGCATACTTAATTATCTCGATTTTGTTAGTGTACATTTCAAAAATACACCTAAAAAGGTACTCCATTTAATGAATTACATACATGAAAAGATAATCCATTTAATGAGTGTACCGTTCAAATACCAGTTTAAAAAGATACTTAAAAATGGATCAGATATAGGCTCTAAATACCTTGCTTATGCATCAGACTGTGAATATTCTTGAATTCAAGTTTCACTAAAATGGGTGATTATGTTAATTATTCTCTTTTGCTTACTTAAATGTTAATTAATATTAATGACCTACATACATTCAGCTAAAAGAACTATACTACTTCTCACTTAAAAAAGATAACAAAATAACACAAATTTATGCCTCCATAAAATATGTAAAGATCTAGGAAAAAACGACAGGATTTTCAACAAGAAAAGTAACCCTTTTTGTCCCATTTCAGAAACTCCATGGTCCAATCATCACCCAGATAGATAATAATCCATCAACAGTTTAAAGTAAAATAAATCTATGCAAGAACAGAGACAGAAAAAAATGGAAAGGACTAACGACTCATAGGGAGGCATTTTCTGATGCATCAGAAACGCAGGAGTGGACCATGACATCTGGGGCAATCCTTACGCAGCTTGGGCACCATGTAGTACATAAGACAGCCCTTGCATCCTACAGCAACGAGTACGTTGAACTCTTTCATGAAGTGATCTCCATTATGGCTCCATCGCTCAGTTGAAGATGAAGCACAAGATTCTGATGAAGAGCCATCACTGTCGTATGACCCGCTATCATCTTCTGAGTATAAATTTCTAGAGTATGCTGCTGTGGTCCTCGGATCTTCAGCCACTTTTATCCCAGTGTTCCAATTTTTGTAATACATTTCACCAGTCTGCAAGCGAAATCCAGCACACAGATTATATGTGACAAAATAAACTTGTGTATAATCATGGGGTCCAAAGAAAATGGTACAAAATAATACAATTGATCGGAAAGGTCCATGCAGGTATTTATTGGGTAAAAAGAGCTTTAAATTTTCATTTGATTTTTGTAAAAAATCTGTTTGAAGATCTGAGGGTCCTTTTAAGGAATCTGTCAGTTCAAACTGCAAACTTTATTATGCCTGGAAGAGAAAAGGGTACGATGGAGATAAAAACGAGTGATAATAAATAATCCACCATCAATAGAAGTAGAACTTTCGGAAAATGAAATAAAACTAAATGCAAGATCTGCCATTATGGTTTTGAGCATTAAATGAAGAGCTAAAGTAGAAAAAAGACTGCTTAAGATCTTAGAAGAAATTGTCTCATGGGGGATTCAGGGGGAAGGAAGGTGGCGTTTACCTGCAAATCAAGGAATTGCTCCCAGTATTCAGGGAGCGGGATTTCGGAGTTGAGTTCTATGGTCTTGGAGAAATGATGTGTTTTTGGTGAATCTGAGCCACCGTAACCTGATTCAGCGCCGCCACTTCCGCCTACGGACACGCTGCTGTTACTGTCGCCGCTGCTGATTTTCAGGTGGTTTAAGGAACCATTTTCAAGAGAGCTTTCGATGGATGATGTGATTGTCGCCATGTTTGGAAGTGTTTGATTGTGAGCTATCAACTCAAATTAAGATGAATTCAAATGAAAAGAAATGGGAGGAAATCTTGAGGGTGGGCGGGCGTATGTGTGTGATAGAGGGGGGAGAATGAATGAGCCTAAAAGTGTTGGTCTATATTTATAAATGAAAAATAAAATTGAAGTTAAATAGATTTTTTTTTTTAATGAAGAAAATGGAGTAGTTTTTGGCATTTAGGAGGAAAAGATGGGGAAAGTAAACAATAAAAATTTTACAACACATTACAATTATTTTTGACGTATAAAAGAATTAAATCATTACTGATCTGTATAGGTCCAATCCAGTTCATAGATCCCTGGTTCCATTTCTATAATTTTCAATAAAAATCAACTTGGTCTTATTCTTTGAAAAACAATGCTCACAAATACTCATAGTATCCCTACTTCTCATAACTTGATATATGTTCATAATATGCTCATTAAATTTTTCTAAGTAACTTTTTCAATATTGTCAAAATGAATAACTTATTTAATTAAATTCTAATCAATAAAACATTATTCGTTTAAATAATACTTATTTACTTATAAATAAACTTTTGACGCTTAGCTAAACATAATAAATATTGATTTGTATTATTTTGTCTGTTTTGAGCGTTAGGTTATATTGAGTTGGAATATTTAATGAGATTCTTTCTTGACACTTATTTTGTCGTTTCCTACCTAATTTTGCATTAGTGAAGGGCCGTGGTGAATAGTTTTGTTTGAATTACTACTCGACTCCAGAGAAGAAATACAAGTGTATTCGTATTTATTCATCTATTTGCATAACACACTCATACTAATCTTGCGTATGTATATTGATGAGGGGAAATAAATTTATGTGCATTGTAATAATAAGAGAGTGAATAGTAAACTCTCAAACCTGCATAATTGTGCTTGATATACATTTGGCTAGTTTGCATTATCTCAAGGCTTAAGTGAGTTCTACCTCAACCCATTGGAAGAGATATACGTGTATTATAATTCTGCGACTGCATAAATTATAAACTTATCATAATTCTGTGAAAATATATTAATATATGCATGTCTAGTTTACATTAAGAAATAGCTTAATTCAAATATTTAGGTCGAATTGACTCAAAATAAATACACTTGTGTTTATAATTAATTGAGAGCATGAGTCAGAAATTCATAGTGCATTTTACATTTTGCATTTTGCATTTGACAGAAAGTGAAATTCCGGTAACAAGAATTTCCAATTTATTTATTTATTTATTTTTTTCAAATTGTAATCTTGAAGCCAAACAAATAATTAAGGGTTTTAGAAAATAAAGTGTCAAGGATGTGTTTCTTACTTGAAAGAAGAAATTGGCTCAAATTGTCCCTAGTTTATGGGGTTGTTGCGAGATGATCCCATCCCTAGCTTTTCACATAATGACAGAATTAGTTCTTTTGGATGATTTCCATCCAATTTACTGTTAAAAGAGTCAAACTTTTGATTAAAAGATTGCAATCACATTATTTTTAATTAAATTAGTGAAAAAGAAAAACTAGAAATATGACAAAAGAGAGAGAGAGAGAGAAAACCCATCCTACTATTCAATCTCATAAGAGCATCTCCAATGCAACCCGTTGATTATTTTTTTTAAAAAAAATGTTATTTAGGAAAATAGAAGGTCTTTGAAATATCATCTCTAATGCAAACTAATAAAGACTCCGTCAAGATGACGTCGCGATAGATAATATTATAGATATAAGAAGATTTCAATCTATATGATATTGATGTCTAATGCATGGACAATCAAGTTTTAAGTATGTTGAAAGTTTCTTTTTGTCCAATATTTTATTTTTTTTTTGGCTTATTCTATTTTATTTCTTTAACTAAAATAAAAGCATTTTAGCCTTTATATCAATTTTTTACTCTTTTAATACCAATTGAATGAAAACCATCCAAAATGATCAATTGGGCCTTCAAGTGAAAAGTTAAGAATTTGTGTTAAGATTTAAGGGAAAAATAAAGCATATATTTTGTTTCTAACAAAATTACAAAAATATTTCAAATATCAGGTAATAGATTTTTTAAGAATTACAAAAGAAATTTAGAAAAATTAGTTAAGTTAGATATTTCCTTCAACAATATCATATTCTAATATATATCATTTAAATATTGTTTCTCTCACCTTCTTCTTTGTCTCTCTTACACTTTACACACACGCGCACACTCTCTCTCTCTCTCTCTCTCTCTCTCTCTCTCTCATACATACCATGTAATAATTATTTCTCTTTGATCGTTTGATTTCTTGCAAATGTATTGCATCGTGAACAAATAATAAAGTGATGAATAAAATATCATTCCAACAAATACTGCATAATTAATCTAGTATCAATTAATATTGACTTTAATCGAATATCAAATTTTTGTTGAAGAATTTATGTTAAATTAACTAATTAAACTAACTATTCTATTGAGCAATTTATAAATTTTTTGTAAATTTCAATGTAATATTTATTACTAAGACCTTGAATCCCTCTTATTAACCTGCTTCAATACAAATTAACCAATAATATGATAATATGTGCACATTCTTGTTGATCAATGTTCCTAAATTAATTAAAAGCATATCTTAATGTAAATTAATTGTATCATCTCATGTGACATTTTATATCTTTAGGAAATATGGGAACATGAAAATATTGTTGGCTTATGGTTGATCTTATATTTTGATTATAACAAACAAAGTAGTTTTATCTCTAACATTTGTATTCGAGTTTTCATTGTTACACGTTGATCAAATTCGAGACAAACCAATTGCTATCAAAAGACTTGTAGTTGACAATCAAGATAAATTCGAGCATTTACAATTGAAGACAAATCGAGCACTTGTGTCAATTGAAAATCGTGCAACAAATCAAGCACTTGCGCCAAATCAATCGAAAATATTAAAACTAGATGTTTGAGCTCGTTTATAAAGGTAAAATACTTTAATCATTAGCAATGACTCATTAGAAGCTCAAGTAACGAAATTTTATGCAAGAGAAAAATCTACTTCATAAAAATTTTGCACAAATTTATTTTTCAAATGTAAGAATTTCAATTTAATTTTCAAACCTACTAGCATCACTTACCTTGAAAAATCAAGTAAAAACTTCATTTATAAGCCTACATCGTTTCAAACAAACAAACGAGAGGAACCGAAAAAATTCGACCTATCCTATCGTTCAGTACATCCGCAACGGTTGATTTTTTCGACCGCTCTGACTTCGACGAGCAACATCTAAATCAACGTCCGAAACAATGTCGAACGTCCGGATGATTGTCTGGTTCAACAGAGTTTTTAGCATTTTTCATTGCTATAAATACCAACTCACTTGTCATTCATTACAACATTGAAAAATATTCAAGTGAGATATTTTTTAGCAAAATTATATTGATTTTTCATCTCATTTATTATTATCAAATCATTTTAGCTTTGAAAAACTTTTGATCAAATTAACTTTTGAAAATCATTCTACACATCAAAGTTTTTCAAACCTAACAGTTGAGCTTCATTCATTGCTATCTATTAAAGTGTTAGCATATTTCACTCTTTATACTTAATTGTGATCATATCATTTATTAAGAGAAGTTTCATTTGTAAAATCAATTTTCTTTAAAAATTGTGGGTCGTGTTGAGGTCCCGTAAAGCTTAACGTTGTATAAGGATCACTGCTCCTTATTTGTAAATTACCGAAATTATTGTAAAGAGTTGAATAGCACTACAAGTCAATCAACATAGTGAAATTGGCATTATTCGTATCAGAGATTTTGGTAACAGATGACGTAGATCGTTGCATTGAATCGAACCTCTATAATTATACCGGTTACATCCTCTATCTCTCTTTACTTATTGTTTTCATATTTGTGCTTATTATTTGAATTAATATATCTAGTTATTACATGCTTAATTTCAGATTAATTTTTCAAAAAAAAATTTAAAAATCAATTCACCTCTCTCTTAGTTAGCTATTCTTGGGCTATTAAATGCGTATTTATAGAAATCATGCAAAGCACAACAATATATCTATATTCCTTATCGGACTTTACAATAATTGTTATAAAGTGTTATCTATCCTATTGTTTATCTCGAAATCAATAAAATTCATAATCAATCTAATTAGTGATCAAATAATTAAAAAGTCATTAAATTCTATAACAATCATCCAACAATAAATATATATTGTGTGTCAAATTATTGAATTTATAAAACTTTATGATAAGGGTTCATCAATATCTTACTAATTGGAAAATTATCATAACATTACAAAATTACAAGAAAATATGTTTAATTGGAAGAACATAACTCAGATTATTAATAAATTTAGAAGATGAAGGTGGATCTTGAAATTTTGAATTTCTTCAATGGTTTTTTGATGAATCTTTGATTGCACCCTCTCTTCTTTGCCGAAAAATAAGGGTTAATTCTTTCTCATAATTTCACATCCAATCATCAAGTTTCTCCTACTAAAAAAATATAAACAAGATTAGGATAAAAAAAAGTGTCAATATTTTAAAGTCCAAATAAGTACATAAAATATACTTATCAAACATTCCAAAACTTAAACATTTTTTTGTCCTCAAACGAAACTATAACATAACTTAACAAACATAAATGCAACAAAATCTTAGTTAGATAACCTACAGTTTTATCTCAAAATTGGAATCATTATATTAAATTTATAAACAGTTTCAAGGTCACAATACTAAAACTAATATTCATTTCTCCAATGCAAAACTGATGTGTGTGTTTGTAAAAAATTTAGCAAAAGATTATAACATGACAAGTTGTTTCACTTTTCAACCTTCAATGGTTAAATTTGTTCTTTCATCACTCATGAAACTCACACACCCTAAACTTATTCTTTTCTACTCTTCTTCTAAGGTATAATATATGGTTGAATTTTTATACTAACTGTCCACCTTATCTTGTTTGGGTTTCACTAATCGCCAGTCAATATATAACAAATAAAGATTCTCCAGATTTTTTATTGTTTCAACCTCCAAGGCTCAACTAGCTAATAATTTCTTGTCAAAGATCTAATTCTCTCAAATAAATGTTTGTGACTTAACCAAAGCATGTAGTGTGTATATATATATATATATATATATATATATATATATATATATATATTATCTTATGTGCGAACTTATCTTCATCAAGTTTCCTAAATGACCTTTGTAGAGAGCTTTGGATCAATGACTCCTAAGCCAAATAAATATAGGACACCAAGTTTTAGATACATTTACAGGCTTAATTATTCGAGTCGTAAAGATTACAAATAGACGTTTCACAATGAGATAACTCTTTTTTTCCATGATAGTGCAATGCCCCTAATCAAACACTCATTCTCAAAAATTGACCACTAAATTACGATCTTCACCTAATTTTCATCTTGTAAACCTTAGACAATCTGTTTATGAAAATATTTTTCGATTAAAAACAATCACAAGTCTACAGTTCGATAACAAGTAATATAGTGAATTTGAGTTCAAATATCATCTCATAAAGATTGATTTAATTCAATTTTAATTATCGCGACCTTAACCGTAACAATAATAATGTAATGTGTTTGTTTGTTTGTGACAAAATTATAAATGAAATAATCAATTTATACAATTATGAGTAAATTAACTAAGTTAAATGCAAATTATGTTGAATGCAAGTTGATGTGTTCTAATGGATGACAAGCACACTAGGATCTCAAATTCTCGTGTTATAATCATTTTTAACCCTAGTCCAACACATTGACAATATGATTGAATTTTGACAAATCAATATTCCTATTTTATTTTTATAATCTCTCTCGAGTAATGTTAAACATACTTTCATATATTACCCGACTATAGTTCTATAATGGATACAAACATACAAAAGTGAATGAATTTTTATGAACACTTAAAAATTCACATAGAGCATAGTCATATATTTGTATCCTCTATTGGGACCCTATAATGATTTACACTATGTAGAGCCTATTTTCCTTCTTTCAAATGCATAAAATAAGCCACCAAATCCATACAACTACCGTGCACAATATTTGTAGAGAAAAGATAATTATGAAAAAAAACGTATTTTCAATTTCAAATCTGTAAAACTAAAGATTAAAAAATTATATTAAAAGGTTCATCATTCTTATATCACAAAGAAATCTAGCCTAACATGATATTGAGAAGAAAACAAGAATCATATCGAGTAGACATTACTCAAATTATAAGTTTTGATTGCATCTTGACGTCGTGTATTCTCTCTTGATATTTCTTGTCGTCTTCTATGCTTTCTATTTCATTGTAATGCGTGGTCATGTATTTTTTGGAAGGCCCAAGGTCTTAAAATACGTTCCCAATATTATTTCCATAAGAGTTGGAGTCATATAAAGAAATCGGAAATTTTCCTCTAAAAATATACTATGCTACAATATAGTGCATTTGCATGCTATAGCATAGTTCAACCAATTTCAACTCTGGAATTCCCTGTACCCTACCATATGACCGAATGGTTAAACATGCTATATGACCACATAGCATGAAGACATTCTCGTTCTTTGTGTTTTAGTCCTCGAACTTCGTTTTCCCGTTTCTTGATCTCTTTTCTCACTTCTTCTTCTTCCAATACTCCATTCCTTCGCTCAATTGGTCTTCGACTCTTTGACATCTTCATTTCTTCTCCCGGATCATCTTTCGGATAATTGTATTTTGATCCTTGAACTTTGGTTTTCTCTCATTTTAGACTTTTTCGCATGTTTCTTCTAAATCCCACCATATTCATCAATATTATCCTACAGAACATAATTTATACAGAATTAAGTCATATTCCATTATATTTACCAACAATTATTCATGTTTTGTAGCCTATATTTTCATGTAAAACACTCATCACAATCAACACAAGAATTTATATACACGAAATCCCCATTCTTATCAATATCTTCCTACAATTGTTCAATCACCCCAAATTATTCTAAATTTGGTCTAAAGATGTATAATGTATTAATTTTCGGGTTTAGTATTTAAGTTCTACTATTTCAACCTTCAAACATATGAATCAATTCATTACGTGATAATGTTAAACTTAATTCATGTCCACAAATAATGTTAAGTTTTACATAGATACGAGTCAATTAATTTAAGTATGTGACATATCCAGACTACATAAATCAACACAAAATTCCAAATATATTCATTATTGCCGGCAACACTATATGACATGCACAAGCCTACAATAAACAAGAACAATCTTTGTGAATTTATTTTTTTTCAATTTTTTGTATTTTCTTATATATAATAAAAGTAATAAACACAATCACGCATAAAAACTAAAAACTCAATGTTTTTTCACTCCCAAACTTAAAGTAGACATTGTCATTAATGTCTTAAACTCTAATATAGTACATCAATGGGCGGGGAAGAAAGGAAGAAGATATTCCCCAGATTTTTCTATTTGACATTTGAGGTAGATTGTTGTATCAATCCATTCGATTCTTCAACTTGCTGAGCTGCCTCCTGCTTGATTTCTTTGCACCTTTGAAAGATGAAAGAAACAAATATAAGAGCAAAAAAATTGGATGGTTATAAGGTGGAGTATATGGTAAGTGGTAACCAATTTTTTTATGTCTCGGAGCCTTGAAAAATGTGCCACGTGTGTTTTCTACTTTTTTTACTCAAATATATTATGTTCTTTTACTAGACTTATTATAGACATGATGATCATTTTATTGAAACAAAAACATACCTAAAACTAATGCACCCTAATAAACTATGTGCAATGTAAAGCATAATAAATAAAAGTGTAAGTACTTAGGCTGCCTCCCAATAAGCGTTTAATTTAAAGTCTTTAGCTAGACATTGTAGAGGATATTATTATGGTGGTTCAAATAGGAATTTTTCGCCCCTTGCATCCTTTTAGCGCTTTTCACGCCTTAAACTCTCCGTTCTCATCTCAACCAAGAATTCCACCAACTTTAGATTTTCTCTTCGGGAGCTTTGTAGATCATCTTCATCAATATACTTGCACTCATCGAGGTCTGAAGGTTACTTGGGTGGATTGTGTAATTTAAAAACTTTTTGTTCGTCCTCCACCCTTTAGGTCAACTCACCATTCTCCATATCAATCAAGGTTCGACCAGTTGCTAGGAAGGGTCGACCTAAGATTATGGAAATACTTTGATTTTCTTCTATGTCAAGTATAAAGAAATCCGTCGGGAATATTAAATTTTCAGATTTAATGAGTACATCTTCAACTTTACCTCTTGGATATTTGATGCTTCTATCGGTCAGCTTAGTGACACCATTGTTTCCTTCACTTTTCCAAGTCCTAATTTTATGTAGATAGATAAAGACATTAAATTAATACTTGCACAGTATCACATAAAGAAATAAAATAAAATTATTTGCCTAGTGAAATAGCTAAAGTGAAATTCCCTAAATCTTTGAGTTTGGGAGGCATTTTAATTTGCAGCTAGAACTACTCTTTTTTGTTAATGCCACTTTTTCAAATTCTAATAGTTTTCTTTTCTTTGATATCATGTCTTTTAAGAACTTTGCATAAGTTGCGATTTGTCTAATTGCATCGATGAATGGTAAGTTGTTGTGGAGCTTTCTCAACATGTCCAAAACTTCTCAAGTTGCTCATCGAGCTTCCTTTTCTGCAATCTTTGAGAAAGAGGGACATGGGGTGCATAAATCTTGATAGGAACAGTTGCATTAATATGTGGATCTTCTAACTTCTGATCTGGAACTATTTTACCGACTATTCAGATTTATCCATTTGCTCATCATCCATGGAAGGTACCTTTTTCATTTGCTACCACCTATCTCTTAACTGTAATTTCTGAAAGGCGAACCCCACTTCGCGTAGTAATTGCCTCAATTTAATCATTCTCCATAACACTCATTGCCATTACCTATTGTTTGGGACTTGTCTCAATATCACTTGGTAGAGTTCCAAGTTGTCTTTCTGAAAGTGCCTTTGCAATTTATCCCATTTGATTTTTCAAATTCTGTATAACGGCTCCTTGAATCTGATAATTTTTATCAGTATGTTGCATGAATTTAGTTGATGCTTCATCTATTTTACTCAATGTTTCAGCTGATGATATTTCCAATTTACTCAATGCTTCTTCCTATTTTCTAGCTGTTGAAAACTTGGTGGTACATTCTGATATAGTACGCCTTGAAAAGACTAATTATTGCTCAACGAGAAGTTGGGATGATTTCTCTAACCAGGATTGTATATGTTGGAATGTGGATTATTCTGTTGCTTTAGGTAATCAATATGTAACTTACATCTTCGGCTGATTTAACAAATGAACTTCCCAAATCCCACTTCACAATCCACACTTTCGTGATTTCCACCGTAATGGTTGCATCTCAGTTTATCTGCTTGAACTTCATTCACTATTTGATTGGTTGCCCAACTATCTACCTTTTTAATTAATGATGCTAGCTGTGCTGAAATAGTTGCCAATGTGTCTACCTCGTGTATCCTTCTAGCTCATTTCCCATTTGATCTCTCAGTCGGTTATAATGTAATGGTCCTCCATTATCTAATAAACATGATTTGCAGTTCTTCTTGTAATTCACCCATCACGGGCGGAATCAACGTTAGCCCTGCTTGTCGGATTTAACCCAATGTAGAAATACTAAATTTGGAGCCATTTTCGCAAACTATGTCGTGGACATTGATAGAACAAACCTTTGTGTATCTCCCATGCCTCGTAATAACACTTTGAATCAAGCTATGAAAATGTAGTGATCTCATTTCTCAACTTGGCAATGGGAAATATTTATTCATCGAGGACTACAATCGGATGTGGTGCATTTACATTTAACTCAATGATCACTTGATTTCGTATATTTTCCGTCATTGGTTTTTTTTGCTATTTTTGTTGTGCTTCTATATGTTCTTTTCTCCTTAACTTGAATGTTCGTTTAATTTTCAGATCAAATTGAACAAGATCACTGTGTCTCAAACTTTGCATGCAAGATTCTGAAAATAACAAGATAAAGTACTGTAATATTTTTCTTACATGAAAATTAAAAATAATAAAGTAATAAGAGTTTAGATTAAAGCTAAAACAAATTAAATACTATAGTCCAGCAACGGCGTTAAAAACTTGATCATTTGATTTCCTGCAAGTATACAGTATCGCGAACAAGTAATGAAGTGATGAATAAAGTATCGTTCCCATGAGGACTATGAACTTAATCTAATGTCAATTAATGTTGACTTTAATCGAATAACAAGTTTTTGTTGAAGAATTTATGATAAATTAACTAATTAAACTAACTATTTTATTGAGCAATTTATAAAGCTTTTTTAAATTTCAATGTGATATTACTAAGATCTTAAATCCCCTTATTAATCCATTTCAATATAATAACATGATAATATGTGCACATTCTTGTTGATCAATATTCACAAGTTAATTAAAAACATATTTTGATGTCAATTAAATCTACCATCTCATGTGACCTTCCTACATCTCTGTGAAAGATGCGAACATAAAAACATACATCTATAGAAAGCATGCAAAGTATAGCGGTATTATCTTTACCCCCTATCAGACTTTACAACAATTGTTATATAGTGTTATCTATTATATTGTTTCTATCGAAATCAATAAAATTCACAATCAATCCAATTATTGACCAAGTAATTGAAAAATCATTAAATCCTATAATAATCACTCATGAATAAACACATATTGGGCATCAAATTATTGAGTTTATATTAAGAACTTCGTAATAAGGGTTCAACAATATTCTAATAACATTACAAAATTACAAGAGAATATATTTAATTGGAAGAACATAACCCGGATTATTAATAAATTTAGAAGATGAAGATGAATCTTGAATCTCTTCAATGGTTTCTTGATAAATCTCCACTTGCGTCTTCTCTTCTTTGCCCAAAAATCATATTTGAATCTTCACTTGATTGGATTCTTGCAAATTCCCTTCAATTTTCTCACACGAATTATGAATTATCCTCCTTTGATGATATTAATTGATGAATATTGGAGTATAATATGTACATCAAAGCTCTNTTCAAGGGTTTCTTGGTGAATCTCCAATTGCACATTCTCTTCGTTGTCCAAAAGTCAAGGTTGAATATTTAATTTGATGAATACTTGAAATTACCTTTAATTTTCTCACAATATCAATGAATTTGATTCTCTATAATTGATGTAATTGATAAATAATGGTGCATGAGATGTATATGAGAGGTTCGTGAAAGGTGTATGAGAGGTTTTCCTAATGTATTATGCTGTTAGGAATTTATAGGAGTTGAAAATTGGTTGAAATGACGTCCAAATTGGTTTCAAAAAGAGTTTTAATCAAATAAGGAAAGTCGTGTTCGCGTACACATATTTCTATCTCTGCACAATCATCTATATTTTGTAATAACTTTCTCTTCCGATATTTGATTGAGGCGGTTCAAAGTGTGTTGGAAGACTAACTTAAATGACTACAAATTTGCTAGAAATAG
>CAIGRO010260775.1:0-13999 GCA_903798355.1 Fraxinus baroniana
TTTTGTTTAAAAGACAATACTACCATTTAGTTAAAAAATAAAAACCAAACACTCCCTACGTAGAATTTCAAAATCATCTAACTTTTGTTATCTGTTTATTTCAACACAGTTAAAAACTCTCTCATCTTTCACCCACTTCAACTTTAAAATCTGAAAAACTTATCATACGCTGAATCCTGAATTTTTTTTATATCAATCACTTCGAATCGGTAAATATATTTACGTTTATTTAATTTTGTTTTCGTTAAATCAGTATATGTTTTAATCGTTAAATTTATTTCAACAAAGACAGTTAATGTAGATAAACTTTTTTAACATATCTATAATTTTTTTAAACATGAACGAGAAAAAAACTCATCTGCATTTTTCAGACGAAATGGATCGGTGAGAAACAGCCTGCTGTTATGGCTATTTCGCCTTTTTAAAAAAAAAAAATTCTTGTTAAAATTCGAATTTTAGACTATGTATTCTCTTAAAAAAATTATGTCCAACTGTTTCGCATTTTTTTTAAACTCCTGTTAAAAGTCGAATTTTAGACTGTATTTTCTTTAAAAAAAAAATATGTTTCTTTTTACAGATATAGTTGTAATGCCAGCTTGTTACTTTGATGGATTCGAATTGGATGAGAAAGATCAATGGATATGGAGATGAACAAGCGATGAACGTGGTGGTGATCCAACTTCCACAACGGAGAGTACAACATATGCGGAAATGTACCATGATTTACAAAAAAAGCTGAATGTCGACCCCAGCTCAAGATGATAAATTGTTTATGGCTACAGAGCTTGCGAGAAAGTTGCGGAACCATTGGATGAGTTGCACTTTTCCGTGAAACGTGCACGTAATATGGCATACATGGTGGATTTAACTGATAACACATACACTTGTCGTCGATTTCAGCTGGAGAGTTTTCCATGTGAGAATGCAGTCGCGATGGATATATATAAAGGCTGTGCAGCAAGGACATTACGCTTTCCTTATTACACGGCTGATTATTAGAGAGCGCGTATGTTGAGACAATAATTCCTCTGCCTAATGAAGCCGAGTGGGAAGTTCCCGACCATATTCTTCCAACCACTTAATAGTTTGTTGCCACCGTAAGTTGAACTGTGTGGTCCTGAACGCCACGTACGTCTAGAATACTATCTACCATAGAGTTTCCTCGACCGCGTAAGTGTGGCAGATTTTGAGCAACATGACATACTCGTTTATTTTGTACAAGTCAGATTCTACTAAATAACAATTAGACTCATGTGTAATGGTATTGTTGTGAAATGAACAACATTCCAAAATTGTTTTATTTATTTATTGCTTTTTTTAATGTGGTTGTTTGATTTTAATCGACATAGACATGTAGTAGGTTAAACCAATCAATTGATTTGATAAATGAATAAACAATTAAATATACAATATTACAATTATTTCATAAATAAATGAACAAAACTTAATGTACAATGCTCACAAACAATTCAATAAATAATGTTTACGGATCACAATTAAATTCACATAAATCAGCCGCTAATTTATTCCTCCAAATCTGCATCTACGGTTGGTTGATTCCGTCAACCTTATGTACAATACTCAAAAACTCAATGTACTTTATAACGAACATGCCGCAATTGCTCCTGCAATTGAACATTTATGTGTTAGTTCGTTACCATGTAACTAAAAACTAAGTTTTAAAGTTAACAAAATTAAAAAGACTTGTGATATTCCTTGTCTCGCCGTCGTCGTGTCCCGCACGATGGCCAGTATATCCTGTACAGTAACTCCCGCTTGTCTAGCCATCAACGAAACGATCACAGCCATCGGTTCCAAATTCTGCTCGAGCTAACCCTATGTCAGATATGAATGATCGATGTCGAAACAGTCGGTCCAAAACAGTCAAGTTGTTTTGACATACAGTCGGCCCAAACATTAAACAATGACCTGACTATTAACAGTTTTGTCCGACTATCTTCAGGCGATTTTCTCACCATTTCCGGCTATTTCCTTTGCCAAAACACATAATATAACAAAACCCAACAAGAATTAATGAAGAAAACATGATAAATAACAACTTCAAATCACCAAAAATTCATAAACTTTACAAAATGAAAAATAAATCAACAAAAAAACTAACATTTTTCAAGATAATCACCGAGTTCTCTGTGGTTGTCGACGTTCGGTAGACCGTGATGTTGATAGCTTCGACTGGATCTAACTGTTTGGTTCCACTTTCCACCAATTTCGAATTTTTTCACTTTTTTCTTTCTTTTTTTTCTCCTTGTTTGTTGGGGGAATGAGGGCAATTGTGGAAATCAAGCTATTTTAACATTTTTTTAATATAGTCAACGGCAATTTTGAAAATATGGCCGGATCAATAAGTGATATTCACGTATTTCCTCCTTATTTAGCCCATGTTTGACATTATTTATTTCAACTCTTTTTTGTACATATTTTTAACCACATTCACACTTGAATATTTTTCACATAAAATCAAAATTCTCCCCTACTTTTAACCACACATTTTCTAAATATTCACTATTTAAAACATTGAAAATCCCAAATAATGACCTTCAAACGGGGGTTTAATGTGTCTAGTTATCAAAAAATATAAGCTATTCATATTTAAACTGTTATTTAATGTTAGGGTATACTATGAAAAATATAAGAAAAAATTATATTTCTAACTATATTAATTAAAAAAAATTTATTTTTTGTGAAATTGAAAACAAGTATGTCTTTATAAGAACGAGTGGGTATTATTTTTGCTTATATAAAAAATATAAGTACAATAAAGTTTTTTTACTTGGGGATTTCATTGATCAGCAGGTAACTTGTAACCTGAGAATACTGAGGATGTCCCGAGTAATAACTATTTAGGGTTAGGGCCAAGTCTGTCCAAGTAGCTCAGAATCAAGCATCGCAGAGA
This sequence comes from Fraxinus baroniana, assembly GCA_903798355.1. NCBI lineage: Eukaryota > Viridiplantae > Streptophyta > Magnoliopsida > Lamiales > Oleaceae > Fraxinus > Fraxinus baroniana. Next base: position 2,915 of record CAIGRO010260775.1, read on the forward strand.
TGGAATTGGTTTGTGTCTTCAGTTGGATCGTTTCATAAGGAACTGATCGTAATATGCACAAATCGGTCAGGTTTGGTACAATTGTGGTTACCCTATTTCATCAAAATCGCCGTCTCAATGATATTTCAATTAAAAATTTTACAATCGTGTTGTGGAGTTTTTGATCCTCTGGGTTAAAATGAGTTGACTTTACTACAATTTCATTGCATATAACATAATTTCAACTATATTTGACACGCAGTTCCCCAGATTTCTACTCACATGGACATCAACGCTGGTTATATTTGAACCTTTCTTATTTCTTGGACGTATTTACCCTTGAGAAAAAAATGAAATTCCCTACAAGTCACCTCAACTGAAAAACATGCCCTTGTTTGATTTTGATAAAAATTGGATTTTAAATAAATCTTGATAAAAAAGTTGATGAAATGTGTGATTTAAAATTTGATAAAAATTGTGGTTCTCACGAAATGTATAATCGATGATGAGTTTGAAGAAAAATGATTTTTGAGAAATGAGGATCAAATAGAAAATATTTTCCTTTTCCTTCTAGCGATTTATAATAAATTCAAGAAACACGGATAAAGTGTTATAATGAATTATTGTTCAGTATGAATTGAAAATATTTACCCAACACAAAGGTTTTTTTATTAAAATTTTAAGACAGATGATGCTACCAAAAATTAGTACCTGGGCAAACCCGACTCGAAATAAAGAACTTTGTGCAATCCGATCTTCAATACCTAAAACAAACTTCGTCGCCCCTCCAATGCTTAAGTCAGACAAGTAGTTAAGAAAAACTTATACTGAACACTTATGAGAAGAAAACAAAAACATGCCTGAATAATGAGAATGGGTACTTATTTATAAATGCCGGTGGTTGAGTCCTGAAGGACTAATATTCCCTTATGAAGATGTTTGTGTTGTGCTAGAATTGTATTATTCTGAGATAAGGTGAACTTTAGGATAAGTTGGGAATTTAATGGTCAAGTTGAACTAGTATTCTATGATCAAGTGTGGTTGGAGGAAAGCGCATGAGGTAGGGACCGCAACATTAATGAAGTTACCCGACCTGTCTTGACCCCGACCCGTCTTGACCCCGACCCGCACAATGGGCCGACGAGCCCAGTAAACAAAGCAATAAGGTCGAGGTTCAGGTGTCATGTCATCAGCGGGTGAGGGTGGACATCGAGCTTAACCTCAGCTACCCACATTATTGGGCCAATGGAGGGGGTCCAAGGTCGAGTTCGGGTTTGGTGTCATCAACGGATTACCTGAATTTTGAACATTTAAAGTTATTTAGCATTGTTTTGATAAAGCTTTTTAGATATTACTAGTCAGAGTTGAACATATATTGCACGTTATTATGAAATATTTTATAAGTGTTGTAAAATTAATATATGAAACTAATCTGTTAGGAAGATTTGATGAGTCCCAAACGAAATTTAGGATAGAAATTTAAGAGATGAAAATTATACTCTCAAAACTCAACTTCTATAATTCAAATTTTTTTGTGATAGTAAAATACTATAATAAGCAACATTTTTATACAACACTTGGTACGTAAAAATTAATTGCTAATACATAAATTCAAATAATCATTAAAATTCTTATATACATGAATAGAAATATATTCATCTATAATAAGTCTAGATTCGTGTAAATCAATATTTATCGAATCTAGATTGTTTTAAATGTTAATTATTTAAGAATTAACAATACGAAATTCATACATGACAAGGATTTAATATATTATAGATTTTGTAGTATTTATTACATATTGAAAAAACGAAAAGTAAGATATTATTGAAATAATTGAATTATAATAGAGTTGAAATCGTCCAAAACATGATTACATGTTATTCTGAAATACTTTATAAGTGCTGTAAAAATAATATTTGATACAAATTTGGTGGAAGGATTTGTTGAATTTCAGAGTTAAAGAAAATAAAACTTAGGATATAAATTTAAGGGGAGAAAATTGTACTCTCAAAACTGTACTTCTATATTTCAAATTTTTTGTGATGATGAAATATTACAAATGAGCAATATTTTTATACTACATTTGATACATCTAATTTCGCCTTTTATTAACATTAGTCAAAATTGAATGTGCATTTCGCGTTATTTTGAAATACTTTATAATTGTTGTAAAAGTAATATTTGATATCAATTTGTTGAGAGAATTTGACGAGTTTTAAAGAAAATAAAATTTATGATAGAAATTTAAAAAAGGAATATTGTACTCTCAAAACCGAATTTCTATGATTCAATTTTTTTTTTATTTCTTATGATGAAATACTACGAATAGCAACATTTTTATAATATATTTGGTACATAAGAATTACTTCCTGTGTCCCATTTATATACACTAATTTTATTTTTCACATGGATTAAAAAATCTTAGGGAAAAAATATTTTTTGTCAAAAACTTTCCTAATTCACTCTTATTTAATTATCAACAACTAATAATAAATTATTGTTGGAAGTAGTAAATAAATTGAATAATTTAATTTTCAAGATACAATTTCAAGATTAAGTAGGGAAAATTGATTATAATTAAGCAAATTAAGCTCTTGTTTGGTTCCTATTATTTTCAAAATACATTTTTCTCTATTTTATTTTCAATCACATATTTTTCAATGAAAATAATATTACATGCAAATTCATATTTTTTAATTATTCTTTAACTACACATTATCCATCAAATAACAATCCCAACACGTATTTTAGCAGAATAACGAGGCTCAATCAGTAAATAAGGTTATATTAGTAAAAGAACAAAACAAAGCATTCTCAATAAAGAAATAAAACTATAAAATTTAGACAAGAAAATAAGGAAAGTTAACGTATATAAATATGGAGGGAGTAATTTCTAATACATAAATTTAAATAAGAATTAAAATTCCTAGATATATAAATAGAAATAAATTCATTTATAATAACTCTAGATTCATGTATATCAAAATTCGTTAAGTCAAGATTAATTGAGTCTAGATTATTGTGAATGTTAATCAATTAAGAATTAATAACACAAAATTCATACATGATAAATATTTAATATATTAGAGATTTTGTAGTACTTATTACATATTGAAAAAACGAAAGGCAAGATATTATTGAAATAATTGAATTTAGATATTTTAATTTATTGAAAAAACTCAAGATATTTTGTAGTATAAATTAAAATTTAGATTTTAATTTAAATCAAAGTTATCAATTCATTTTAACCACATATTTTATGGGACTCCCAACTTTTCAACCACATATTTCATCAACTTTTATCAAAATCTACTAAAAATTTGATTTTAATCTTCACCAAACAAGGGCTAATATATTATAGATAAGTTAGTTAAAACTTTATTTTTAACCACATATTTTATTAGATCTACAATTTTTATTTACTTTAAGCCACACTTTTTATGGGATTCGCTAACTAATAATATCAAGAAAAAAAAATTGTCAAATATGGGGTTATATTGTTTATTCGGTTTCTATTTTAGAGTTGAGCTCCGAAAGGATCAAAGTATTCTCAAATACAAGTCTTCAAATGTCGAATAAAAAACCTCATGTATAATTTCATGTGAAACTGTAATATAACGTCAACTTTTAACTTCATTCAATTTACTCTCTTGGCATAAAAATACTATACTTTGTTGGAGAACAGGGATGATTGCGGCATCGAGAGTGACGATACATGAATTATAAATATAAAATATAAAAGAATTCAACGATTTCTCCAATTTTTTTTCCGCACGAGCTATAAACTGGAAACTAGAACTAGTAAAACCCATGTCGTAGTAATTAGTAAGAGAAACAAGAAATATCGAAGAAATTGCTTTGAATGAAAATATGAGAGTTATTCCGTTTGAAAACAATTTCTCACTATAAATATTTGCCATATTTATGAAATTGGTACATTGGTCATCTATTTTGATGCAACTGTTGACTGTGTGATGCTACCTACGATGTTCAATGCCACACATGGCTGATCAACAGGTACCTGAACAATCAGAAGAAAAGTGAAGTCAAAAATTACTCGACAAAATTTGAATCAAAATATCTCTCCATGTCTTTCTTGAAATGTTCTAGCAGTCAAAGTGGACGAAAACCTTCAACAAAGGCACAAATGATAAAAAATAAAAAGTTGAAGGTGACAAATGCCAAGAAAACGTTATTGGGAGACAATTATGTAAAGGTTAAAAATCCCGAGATGCTATTTTCTCTTATCGTTGTTGTTGGATGATGAGGACCTCTCAACAAGCAAAGAAACAACATCAGTCAATAACTAGAGCTCACAATTATGATGTTTATGTCTAATCTTGAATCTTGATAATACTAGGTAGGGTATTTTCAATGTGAAAATGACATATGAACCACATTTCATAATTTGTTAAAAGAGACAGTAAGTATGATCAAGTAGAAATTGACTTACAAAATGGCCAGCACCAAGAATCCAATAGAAATGTAAATTCTTGTATGATTTGGTGAAGCCCTTTGTGGTTTTTTCTCCATTACAAAAGATTGGTGATCGGTTCATGCTCAAGAAACTTTGCAACCCATCCCATCTGTAACAGTAAATTGAAGAAAATAATGAACACAATAACGCTTTTGATGTGGTACAAGTTTATCTAACATGCATATTTGTCATGCGTAATGATACTGTTCTTTTTTTGTAAAAGAAAATCTATTCACAAGGCACTTTTTATTATCCGCGCCACATTTTAATTGCAAGGAAGGTGCCTAAAATTTGCTCAGTTTTGCACTTTATGTCCTCAATTTTTTTGTCATCTTTTTATCCTTAACCTCAATTAATTAACCCGCCTAGTGTCTATTTACGATTATTGTTCAAATATTCTACTATATTGCATTAAAATGAGGGCAATAATTTTGTCAAACTTTTGTATTAGTTGTTTATTTTGGTTATTTAAAAATACAAGAGACATATAGTATATCTACACCCTTCCAACAATTTTTTTTTGGAGAGAAACCATCATTAGAGACCAGATTAATTTGCAAACTAATAGAAAGTTAATGATAAGAATTTGACAAAAAAAAAAGTTGGGACATAAGTGAAAACATGAGCAAAAATTAGAAATATTTATTGCAATTAAAATGTGATAGTTAACTAAAATTGTGGTGATCTTACTTGAGTTTTTCAACCCAGGCTTCAGTTCCCATGGTTGAGCAAATGAGGTCGAGCTACAACAATACACGTCGTCTAGTCGTTAGTTTGAAGAAGAAGATTGACTACTGCCAACTAATATAGAATAACTCAACTGAACAATAGACAAAATTTTGCTATATAAGTTTCCAAGAATAGTTATGTATAACAAGATCAAGATGACTAGAAGAGCACAAAACAGTTCTTACTTGACCATTATAGATAGTAATATTGACTCCTTTTTCCAACAGTTCATCAACCTGTAAATCATGCACCAACAAATAAGAACATATGGATTCTATTAAGCATCATTAAACTCTCTTACATTGAAAAAAATTATTTATTTGTATATCATCTTTAAAATGTCTCTTCACACGTAGATCAAATTCATTTTTTCATCAAAGACTCGTGAAATTTATATAATGCGTGACACTAGATCAAGATGGGTGGGCTTTTCGAGGGCCAGCCAGTCATCATTACAACGATGAAGAAACTTTCTTGGTGACTTAGATTGATCAACTATATGTGGAGGGACAGAACTAATTAATATTCAATCAAGTAAAAAATCAAATTTGTAGTTGAAGGGTCACTTTTACATGTCAAGAATCTCAAGGGAAGTTAGTACAAGTTAATCATGGAATACATTTTTCTTCTAAATTTCATTTGTCTTCAAGCCTCAAGTTGCTGCCAAAGTAATCTTTGAAAGAAAAGAATCCTAATAGACTGATATGAAGCTTAAGATTAGCAGGTAAAGATAAAAGAGCCATTATTCAAGAAAATTAAGGTTTTGTTGATTCTTCCTAGATTCAACATTTCGAATTTTATATGAAAACTTTTTCGGCAGCAGTTCCTTCTACCTATATCACAGATCGACAAATAGAACATTAGAGGCCTTCTCGGGGAGTTTCTTTTAGACCAATTCCCTATTTTAATTGGAAAATTGTTAAAAGAAGTTGTCTTTGTTACCTCATTGATCCTAGGTCTCATAAAATCCCCTTCTTGTGCAATGAAAACAGAATCTGATTGCGCTCTCCATCTGCGAAAAACTACATTCAGTACGCATTTTCTAGTCAATCGAACACTAAAATGCTCGTAATTTGATTGTCAGAAAAGAAACTAACTGAACATTATCCGGAATCTTTAACTTCTTTTTAATAGCCCCATTCATCAGGCTATCAAGATCTCCGTCACCATCAGCATTAGACCTCAAGGAATTCAAGTACTTAGAGTATTGTCTCCTCGCAATTTGTCGGGATAGCTCAGAAGCTGTCAACGATAAACGTTCACTGCTTGAATCCAGAAGAAAATTGAAGAAGTCCTGTAAACACATGACTCGACAGTCTTCGTTAATAATGTATAATACTGTAAAGTACACCTTATTAAACAAAATAGACGAGGAAAGATGAAGATTTACCACTGAATTGGTGCTAGCGTCAATAACATTCTCAAGTTCATTCCAAGAGTCTATTGCTTCTAGAAATTTACCGGCATCAATTTGTTGTTTAATTTTCTCGGCAAGACTGTTTTATTAAACACTTTTTGTTAGCCAACACTATTGTTTCGACTCCAAAGCATGAAACAAAGGATATACATGTTGGACCAACAGCGTAGATCGACCTATAAATCTGCTCGTCTTATATTTATATTTTGCGTATTGTTACTTTTAGCAGTAGGGTCGGGGATTAATCCGAAACAATACAAACATTCTAAGAGAAGAAAGTTGAGAAATCTAACCGGTTTGATTCCTTCAGGCCATTGCTGCCAATTCTTGAAACAACTTTGAGAAGAGGACCCCATGAGATCTACATTGTACATGTGAAATCGAGAAGTAGTACATGGTACAGTTGTCTTAAACAGCAAAAATTGAATGAAAAATATGTTAATTTACAGTTGAATCAGCTGCATACCACAAAATCTTCTGGTGAAATCCAAGTGTCTCCCAATGCAATTCCTACAAACCAAGAACGAAGTCCAAAAATGTAAGGATTCTCCTCGTTTGTGATGGATTAAGCTCTAATCCCTACTCTCTAGAGGAATAAAAATAAAAAACCACTTAGACAACAAGCAATGCATAAATTTATAGTGATTCATCTCAACATGAGAGCTACGTCCCCTCCTCAAAGTTGCAAGTTTTCCCTACAATGGAGGAGTCTATATCTTACACACAAAACGACCTCCTAATAAATCCTTTATATGGTAAGAAATTCAGGGCGGCCTAGTTCAACAAAGAATCAATCTTTTCCCACAACTTCCATGTTTGATTTTCCAGCTAGAAACAAACAACAACCAAGTTTTATTTCAAGTACCGGGTCAGCTACATGAACTCATCTACGCCACTCTATTCACAGATCCAGAACAACTACCTCCACAATTGGTCATTTCGTTTGGTCCACAAATTCCTCCTCTAACTTGTTCTGCTAAGAACAATGTTACTCTTATGAACGGAAATCTATTTAAGTTATTCGATTTCCGACTGAGATTAAAAATTATGATTACCTCCAAGTTTGAGCTTTAGTTTTCCAGCCTCTATTGCCTTGAGAGCTGATAATCCAAGAGTAACAGCATACTTTCCTCCATAAGACTCCGCTACAATATATAGAGAACTCTTCTGAAGGCTCTCATTTCTGTTGAAAACTTCTATCAACAATGTAGTTAAATCAGTGGCTGCTTCATCATCAGTTTTCACAAACAGTTTAGTATCCTCAGCGTAACTGTATCCTGTACCAACCGGATTATCCTACACACACACACACAAAAAGGGGGGGAAGTAATGAACAAGATTTTCGATTGCTATCTAATCCTCGTGCCAAACATGCGGTGTCGGTCAATTATCTGGAATGTCATACTCACAACAAATAGGAGATCAGCATGTTTAAGCCATGTGGAGTTTCTAGGCTTCAAATAATTGTCTAAAGGTCCTATTTCTTCAAAATTTCCAATCCCAACTCCAGAGGCACCCTGAAGAATAATACCGAACAATATTAAACAACATTAATTGAACAGTATTAAAGAATAAAAATAAAATAAAATTTTGTTCATGATGGTGTTTAGTCTTGTCGAGTACTAAACATGCTTCTGCGATTAACCAGAATGACCAAGGGAGATTAAAAAGGAGAAGAATGATAGCTGTTCTTTTGGATTAACTTGTGTTGTTGGAGATACAATTGACTGCCTCGAACTTATATGATAGGAGTTGAAATCCCAACTCTACATAAATACTAAAACTTACAGGACCCCCCTGGAGCCAAAGAATTACAGGCCTTGGCTTGTTTGAATCTTGAACAATGTATGGACTTCTGTAATACCACCAGAACATGTAAGCTTCTGTTTACAGACACAAACAGAAGAAAAGATCAGCATATATATTGCATGAAATTTGTATCTAAAACGTGAAAAAGAATAAACATGATTTCATCTTCTCTTAGAAGATGTTGTTCATCGTAGCATTAGAGCAAGTTTCGATTAGATTGAGAAAATTTAACATACTGGGCCGGACTTCAGCATATCCCCAAACTTCTGATCCATCTTCTGTTTTTTCAGCTTTGGGTGCAGGTGCTCCATGAAACAGTGGAACAAGAAAAAAGAAAATAACAAGAAGAAAACCAGGAATATGGAAATTTTCCATTTGAAAGAAATAAAGCTGGATAATATGAAATCCTCACTTCACAGAATTAAAAGAAATGTTCAGGATTGTGTATTTTTTTTATTTTATTTTTTTATACAAGGGGTGTGTATAAATTCTAATGAATTTTGTAATCTGAATATGTTTTTATAATATTTATAAGAATCTCATTAAAAATTATGAAATTTTTGTTATAAGTATTTTTAAGCTTGAAATTCATTCAAATCTTTTAAAATTCTTCTATTAATGAAATCCTTATAAATTCACGTGTTATTGAAGATGTTAAGATTTTGAAGGATTTCATTGAAATTTATTAAAATCTTAGTTGGGAATAACAAGATTTTAATGGATTTTATTAAAATTTATTAAAATCTTAATTGGGGATACCTAAATTTAGAAGAATTTTTAAATTCATCAAAATCTACGGGATTATCTTTTAGATTTTTAATTGAAAAAAATAAGTATTTATTTTATAAATTTTGTCCAATTGTGCACCAAAAAGGAAAATAGTATTTATAATAATTACGATAAGTGTTCTAAAAGGCGTGTCTTTAAAACTTGATCTAACTAGTTAATCACGCTTTACACTTTTTAAAATACTAATTATAATGCAAAAACACGTATTAATGTTCTATTGTACTACAAAAGTTTTAGCATGCACAGGGATTAGTCAATAGTCTAACATTTTATACTAGATCATCAATTTAGATAACAACATTTTATATGTTTAATTAAACGAGGCTTATGAATTTACATTTAAATGAATCTATAATGTAATGTCATATAATTACCACTAGATTGGTGCTTAATACTAGCAATAATGAATAACATTATTCCTCAATAAATAATCAAAAATGTTATGCAGTAAGCATTCATTTAGCCCAAGTTTGGAACACATTAAAATTTTCATTTTCATTTTTGTACTCATTTTCAACTACACATTTTTCAATAAAATAATATTTTTCATCACATCAATAACTTTTACTTCTTTTTCAACAACACATTCTCATCAATATACTATTCCAGAATATATTCTACCAAAATAATGTGGCTCAAATACACCATTAGCCCCCATGAAATTATAATTCATATATTTCTCTGTTCTTATCAACCACACATCTTTCAATAAAGTAATATTATACCTAATTCCAAAAAAATCTTTTTTAACATACATTCTCCAAAAATTTAATATTCGTCATATTATAATATGTAATAATGGGGCCAAATGGGAACTAAGTAGGACAGCTTAAATCAATCAAATAGTAAAATTTTATGGAAAATAATTATATATATATATATTGTACCATAATGAATTATGAATGTTAGGATCATGATATATGTACAGAATAGTTTCTCACGCACACACATACATATGTCAACCTACACAGAGGTATAAAAACGAGTTAAATTGGTTAAGCCCCTGTTTGGTGCCATTATTTGAAATTTTAACGGTTAGAATAATATTTTTTTAAAAAAAAAAAATGTATGGTTAAAAAAGAATAAAAAGTTTCGATATTATGTGTAATATTATTTTATTGAAAAATGTGTAGTTGATACGAAGAGGAAAAAAATAAATTATAATTTTAATGGAGGCTAAACCTAGCATTCGTACATAACACCAGACATGTTGAACCACATGTTGACTAGATTGGACGCACTAAAAATTGCTTTGATGTTTATGTAGCATGATAGCTAAGCATACAAAAAATTGCAGCGAATGTCAACCTTTTATTTTGTGCAGAGGACACTTTAACCTTTAATTTTTGCAATCGTGGTTCCAAACCTTTCGCTTGAATGGCAGCTAGAGTCCATTGAACATATTCTATCCAAAATTCTATTAGTCAACTCTGAAATTTGAATTTTGACTCAAATTGACAAATTACATAAAAGGTAAAATAATAAATTTATATTTTCTATAATTAAATAATTAAATATAAAACCAATAAATTAATTAATTAATTAACTTCATCTTCTCCAAACCTTCTCACCCGTACCCAAACCATGCCCCACCCCAAAATGAAAAACCAGAACCCAGTCAGCGTCGCATCGCCTAACTACCATTATCACTACTGTACCGTCCACCGTCGCCACTTTAGTAAAAATCAATTTTAATCAAATGGGTCTTATACTTCTCAATCTCCTAAACCCATCTCATCATGTTAATTACCAAACAAATCAATTGAGATTTTTTTAAAACTTTGATGGACTTTTCTTAAGTGATGACTTATTGTAGACTTTTATTTTAAAACTTTAAGAGACTTTTATAGAATTTAAAAGACTTTTGAAGACTTTCATTTGA
>CAIGRO010260779.1:0-10100 GCA_903798355.1 Fraxinus baroniana
TGTGTGGTTTGGGCCTTTTCAGCAAGTAATGTAAAGAGTTCCACATTTACTTTCTCGAGCAACAACCATAGCTCCCTTAGTGACTTTCCGAGCACCAGCAACGTAAGTCACATTATGACCTTCATTATCACGTTGTACCTAAATTGTACATCAATTTAGGTACATGCTTCAACTTGAATTTTCCATAAAAGCATGTTTGACATCCTCAAATTGAAATCACCAATATTGCCTAAGTACCTGGATTTATTATAATTATATTCAACCAACAAGCAGAGAATTATTGACTTCTTACTGAGTACTTCATAGTGCAAGAGCTTAATAAGTAAAAAAATAAATTGAAGGATACAATAACTTAATTATGAGAAAACAAAGTCTCGACAATTCTACCTTAATTACAATATATCCAATAAATACACAATAATTGATATACTGAAATCTCCGGCAAGTTTGGCATATGGAACTAAAATGATTGATCTTGCATAAACATTGGGTGGTCTAAATCCTCCCGCTGCTTTCTAAGTCAAAATTGATGGAAAGTAAGTATAGCTTCCAATTAGATTTTTAATTAGAAACTTGTCCCTGTATTTTTAGAATTGTACTGCTAATGTCAGAACTAAGCCAAAAAATGATAAATTTTTTTTTTTTTTTTTTTTTTTAAGAAAACCGAAGCTTGAACCATGAGATCGAATAGCTACTTTAGCTTGCGATGGCAAGTCCATGTTTACTCTGTTGAAATTTTAAACTTTATAAAACTAGTAAACCTAATTGTTTAATTGCTAAGATCTTCCATCTCAAATCATCAAGAAAATTAATAATGCGGGATATACCTTAATTTTTTGGGAATAATTTCTTATTACTGGATTTTGATTCCCAATCTTAAATCTTGATTATTGGCTCTTTTGATTTTTGAATTCTAGATCTTGATTTTGGCTTCTTGCTCAACAATCTTGATTGTCTTGTTTTTCAATTGAATTGCTCCAATCTTTTTTTCTTGACTCTTGATTGTGAGTTTATTGATCTTCATTTTCAATATGCTTTCTTTATTAATTCTTGTGTTGATGGGATGACACAAAGAATGAGAAATTACATATAAATTGGGGACCATAACATTATTTATAGTTTTCATATGCATTTGGCACATCGTCAAATACAAGCCTAATAGATCCGGTTTCTACACATATAATACGACCCACACTTTATTTGGATGGCATAAACCCAAAAACTTAATTCTTTATTAGATCACTTTAATTGGGCTTGACTTTAAAATAGTTTTATACACAATTAATTACATATATAGGCTCACATGACAAATTAATAAACTCAACAATCTCTCACTTGGCTCACATATGTTACCTTATAAATGTGTATAATCTTACGACGTCAAAACTTTTTCTATCATAACCAAAAGCATTTTCAAACAATCTCGTCCATTAATTATATCAATATAGGATCAAAGTGGTTTTCGTTACAAATATCATAACTAAACCCTCAATGGTCACGTATATCAACACAATCAAATGACATAAATCAAGTATAGATGTGTAGCATGGAAATTATATGTCATGTAATCCAAACATACATATTTCCAACTAGTCCTACCTTATTTTTTAATGAGATTAACTATAAACTTTAATCAGTGTGGAACTGAACTGAATACTTTATTTCTGAAATAAACCGAATATCCATGAATAAAAATATGTGTCTAAAACAAACAACATCCAAATAAACAACATCCAAATACAAACTCCCAGAAAACTTGCATATCATCAAAAGATGCAACACCCATGTGAATATTATGCTCATGAAAGACCTAGCGTGGTAGTTATTTAGTAAATAGATCCATATTTATGGAGTTTGTCCTAGTATGATTTATAGAAACCTAATCACTTTGAATTTTTTCATTAACAAATATGAACTTAATGTCTATAAACTCTGACATGTCAAGTTTCTATTGAAATACAAGACTACTATATCACAAAATAACTTAAGTGGTCTCATTCCATCCAAAATATGCAGCATAGTGACAATATTTTGTAGTTATATTCCATGATAAAAATCAGAATATCTAATGATCTCCAATTGGATTGATTTTCTGAATGTGGTCATATAATCCTTAGTTCTCTAGAGATACCAAATAACTTAATGGCATCTTTCCAAATTTTCATCCCAGAGTTACTTAAATATCTACCTAACATTCCAACAATAAATGCTATATTCGGATGTGTGCAAACCTATATATACATCAAATTTCAAAGTGCTGAAGCATGGAGAATTTTGTGCATTTTCTTTCATCTAAGTTTATCCTTGGGGCATTAATTGAGACTAAACGTGTCTCCCTTATCAACAAAGGTATCACCTGGTTTACATAGCTATATCCTAAATTTCTTAAGAACCTTATCGATACACTTCTTTAGTGATAATCCAAAAACACACCGAGAACGATCCATGAGTATCTATATCCTTAATATAAAAGAGGCGTCACCAAGATTTTTTCGTTTTAAAATTCCATGACAGAAATCTCTTGATCTCATGCAATAAGCTTATATCATTGCAGACAAACAGCGTGTCATCAACATACAATACCAAAGAAATACGCTTACACCCACTGAACTTGTGACATACACAATCATCAACTTCATTCTTCTCAAAACCAAATGAGATAATTATTTGATGAAATTTGTAATACCATTACGAAAAATCAACTTAAGCATATAGATGATATTTTTTTTTAATTTATAAACCATCTGATGTAATTTAAGATCAAAACATGTCACAAATATCATAATAGTTCTAAAAAAGTCTCTCAAAGAAATCGAAGATTTAAAAAAGCCTTTTTAATATCAATACATTCCTTCTTAGTAAAATCATTTGCAACAAGATGAACCTCATATCTCTCCACATCACTCTTTGAATTCCTCTTGATTTTAAATACTCAGTTACAACCAATGGATTTCGCACCTTCAGGCAGGATGAGTTCTCAAACATCGTTACTCATGAACTTCATCTCTTTATGCATAGCATCAACTCACTATTGAAAATTATTCATTTGCATGACTTGATGAAAGTTGATTGATCAGATCTTTTTCCATCAATCCACGCCATCCTTATTTTTTTAGAGAAAGACTAAAAAGTCATCCTGAATTTCATTTCTCCTTTTTTATAGTGGATTTCCTTAATAACATTTGTTCTTAAGGTTGTTGAGTTTGTTTTTCTGGAACAATCTCTTGATTTTGTATAAGGGATTTTTATAATATTTTTTTGATTCGAAATTACTTAGTGTCAATTGCAATAGAAGAAATATATACATATTCTTCCTCCAAGATAAAATCTTTAACCTTAAAACCTTATCTCACCCTCCGCAAACTCTACATCCTCAAGGAATCAGACATTTTCTATTTCAAAAATTGACCTAGTAGTGGGATCTTTTAAAAAATTTGTGACCCCTTAACAATTGCTTTACTTGGAACTTTTGAGAATTTAAGCTGCAATCTTTAGTGTTTCTGCTTAGATAGATTCTGATGTATTGTTAGAAGATTCTACATTCCTCTAGGAATTTAGCAAAAGGCTTGGACGTTGTTCTCCTGATCCATGATATCGGTCATAGTATTCATCACTATGGTAAGATCTAACTTGTTGAATTCTTTTATAGAGTTATTTTTTCAACCTCAGCCTTATATGCCTTGAACATGTCCAGCTTTTGGTATTTCTCATAAATGAGATATAGGTAGACATAGTGAGTCTATGAACATATTAAATTATTGTTGACCTTTCCAAGAAATCGAAGTGAATGGCCCACAGATATCCATATGAATTAGTTCTAAGACGTTTGAAGTCCTATTGGCACCTAATCTCCTTATATCCGTATGAATTAGTTCTAAGAATTCCTTCTGACACAATATTTTTCATTCTCTTTTGAGAGATGTTACGTAATCACTTATGCCATAAGGAAACAAAATTCTCATTGTTTAATTTATGTTTAATACCATGTGAATTCACAAGCAATGTTTCTTATAAGAGGCAACCGTATTAAACAAATATAGGCCATCGTAACTAGATAAATAACTAGTACCCACAATATTTGAATTAAGAAAAATGATCAAATTGACTATTTTCAATTGAACAAGAGTAACCAAATTTTGTCCAAAAAGATGGTATCGCAAATATCTCTTTCAATTCCAAATAATAATCAGTCTTTAATGATAACTTAAAGTCCATATAGCATCAACATTAACTGATTTTCCATCGTCCCACATAGATGAATCTTCCAGCATCAATTGGCTTTGACAGTTTAGGTAACCCTGCATAGACACACTTATGTGAGTAGCGGTATTGAAATTTATCCACCAAGTGTGTCTAGGAATTGACACTAAATTAACTTTAAAATAAACTAAAGTAAGAAGTGTACTTTTCTTTACACGCTAAGCGTGGTAATTAATATTGTCTCTCTTTATGTATCCTAGATTTTACAAAAGTAACAACTAGATTTATCCATTTCAAGCTTTTGCTGTTTATTTTGAACCGAAACGAATGCAACTTTCTTCTTTATTATTTGTACTTAGAGGTACTTGTCAAGTGAATAATATTAGTTTTATCTCGCTTTAACCTTTTTTTCTTGCACATTATATGGAATGAGCTCATTAAGAGTCCACTTTTCCCTTTTGACAGTTGTAACTGACCTTAAATTAGTCGAATTGTGCAAGAATAGAAATCAAAACTAAATGCACGAGCAAGTCATCAGACAACTCAAGCTTTAATACTTTTAGTTTTAAAACAAGGTGAGACATATCCATAATTTACTNATGCACGAGCAAGTCATCAGACAACTCAAGCTTTAATACTTTTAGTTTTAAAACAAGGTGAGACATATCCATAATTTACTCTCTCATGTTTTCTTTAGCCTTATACTTTAATGAAATCAAGTTCATGAGAAGGGTACTAATTTTGGCCTTATTGCCTTTTGCAAAGCAATTTGTCCATTTCTTTAAAAAACCTCTTGACAGTAGTTACTTCATCAGACACAACGCTCCTCAATGTTGCTGGAATTCTACACTTCATGATCATAAGACTTATGCGGCTTGAACGGTTCCACTTATCCAAGTCACTTTTTATTAGTAGAGCTTTTATACATAAAATGAGTGGATTATTCAATTCTTAATGCAATGTCTAGATCGATGCCACCAAAAACGATACAAACGTTCTCTTTTCAGCTCTTAAACTTTAGTTTAAACACATGAATTGAATTGATTATGACAGATATTATAGAAGTAGATAGATTAACTGAATAGAGAACATAAACTAAATAACATGTTCACGTAAGAGTCCTTATTGGACAACATTGATATTTAGTCTTGGACATAAATACCAACTTGTAAGTGGCACTCATAGTGTAGTAATTAAATATTGACAATAAATCCGGTTAAACATCAAGTCTCTCTTTGGATCGACTTAATGTTCACATAATGGAAACCTTTACAATTGTCAAATATTTATCAACACATGTGTGCAAATAACTCGGCCAAATACTAACATTTCTTTGGGTCGATCAATACCCGCATGAATTATGTACGCACAACTTTCTTAATATTCCAAATAAATTAATTTAGACAATAGATATTACTTTGATAACATGTTGTTTCATCTAATTTATTTCAGAAAATTAGTAATCCGAAATAAACTTTTAAATACCGAGATTTGAAATCGATTGCCGCAATAATCATTATTTATTTATTTTGTATTAAGCTTCTTTAGCACAAGGGCGCTAAACAGGCGGCGTCCCAACACTGCCTTTACTGTCAAGCAGCAACATGCATCCACAACTCTGAATTTTCTTTCTATAAAATACCAATTACATATGCCAAAAAAAGGTAACCATAAATATGAATGAAAATGATCTTCTAGTGCCACATATTCCAAATATCAAGTAATGATGTGATAAGCATCCTACTTAAGAATGAATTTTTATTTTTTTAACGCATGTGCTTAATCATTCACACAGACAAAGTTGCAGGCATAAGTCTTTTTTTTTATTGAATCTCCATGGTTTACCATAGAGTTGACTCTAATACCACTTGTTGAAACTTTATGAAATTTTAAACGTTATTAAACTAGAAAATGTAATTGCTTGATTGCCAAGACCCTTCATGTCAAATCATCAAGAAAATTAATAATGCGGAACATACCTTAATTCTTTGAAAATAATTTCTTATTACTGGGTCTTGATTCCGATCTTGAATCTTGATTATTGACTCTTTTGATTCTTGAGTTCTTGATTTTGATCTTGATTTTGACTTCTTGCTTCATAATCTTGATTGTCTTATTTTTAATTTAATTGCTCAAATCCTTTTTTCTCGAGTCATAATTGTAATCTAGATTTTTATTGTGGGTTTCTTGATCTTCCTCTTCAATATGCTTTCTTTATTAATTCTTGTGTTGATATGATGACACAAAGAATGAGAAGTTACATATGAATTGGGGACTGTAACCCTATTTATAGTTTTCATATGTGTTTGACTCATCATCAAATACAACCCTAATGGATACGGTCTCTACTCATATAATTCGTCCCACACTTTATTTAGATGTCATAAGCCCCACAATTCAATTCTTTATCAGATCAATTTAATTCAGCTCAAATTTAAGATAGTTTTATACACAATTAATTATATATGTAGACCCACATGACAATTTAATAAACCCAACATACCCGTGATAGAGTAGTCATGGGATGAAATCATGTGACTACAAATTCTAAATCCATGCATTCGCATGGATATGCAAGTCACGAGTTTATTTCAAAATCTTCAAAACAGTTCAAACTCGAGTTTTCTCCCGTCACATACAAATATACACACCAAATTTGGCTTTCAAAATTCAAAAATCCAACATCATGAGTCATTAGAGATTAATTATCTTTAACTCCCATTTGATTGTGTTGGAGATTATTTTTCTTTTCTGTTTTTATGTACAATGGAAATGTTCTACAGAATTTGCAAAAAGTATAAAATAAGTTCAGAAGACACGGCGACTATAACTAAGTTTATTAAGGCTTATTTAATGCTCACATTGAGAATAATGTGTATTTCAAGTTTGGAGATGTAATTCCGTATTTTTTATTTATCTGCTTGTGTGATATTTTATATGTTTTTTCAGATTTTAAAAAAAAATTATGGAAATTCAAAAATAATTTTTTTATATGCGTGCTTCCGTGACTTCGATAGCCTTGCCATAGTAGTTGAAATGGATTTTGATTCATGAATTGTGACTAGGTGATACCACTCTGGCTATTTTGGTACTTATCCATATGAAAATTTAAGGGGCCATTCTCTTCTTGTTTTAATTTTTCGTTTTGAGTTTTGAATTCATTTTGTTTTTTGTGTTTTGAGAGGTTATTTTGAAATTGTTGAAAATGTGTTCTTTTTAATATTTTGAGAAATTGTTTTCAAAAATTAGAAAATGAAAACGTGTACTTCCAAACCAACCCAAATCTCAATTTCTCATGCGTCTCTCTCTCTTCTTCCCAATTCCCATCCTCTCTGTGTCGTCTCTTTCGTTGCCTCTCTCTTCTTCCCCTCCCCTCTCTATAGCTATAAACAGCAGCATGAAATACCCCAACAATATATGCACGAGTCTGTGAGAAATGAGAAGCAAAGGTTCATCTGTACAATCACAAATTCATCCATGAATTCAACCAGGTTTGGTCGAAATTGGGCTTAACCTATGGTTGGGCAAGGTGCGTCAGGGGAGGGGAGGATAGCCCATGTGGTCCGCGACCATGGGTCCATCGGGCGGCGTTGGAATCTACAGTTTCCGACCCTGTTTTTCAAATGGTGCAAATTCAGAGATTAATTCAGAATAATGACATGTTGTTTTGGGTAAATTGAAGCTATGGGTGGAGTCGTCTGGGGGTGGGCAATCGACTGGTAATGGTGCACGATGTTGAGTTTTGCCGGAGGTGGAGATTTTGGCAAAATCAGTTTGCTCCAGTTCAATTTTTTAGGATGGTTGTTGATTGATTTTGGTATATTTTTGGGTAGTGGTTTGTGTGGTTATTGAAGAAGGGATTGAGGGTTTCACTATGCAATTCCAATGGTAAGGATGGTTTTTGATTGATTTTGGTGTATTTTTGAATAGTGGTTTGTGTGGTTATCGAAGAAGGGATTGAGGGTTTCACTATGCAATTCCAGTAGTGGTGGTGGTGGAGGATGATCGGATTTGAGAGGAAAGAGGCTGCTCCATAGTTTTGGTTGAAGAAGGAAGTCAGGAATGGTGGTGTGGAAGTGGAAAATGCCTTCCCCGTGTTTTTGATTTTTTTGGTTTGATTGGCTTGAAAACATTCAAAATGATGTTTTGTTTGTTTTCTGTTTTGTGTACAAAATTTTTTTCGTTTTCAAAAACGCGTTTTCACTGTTTTGGAAAATCGAAAACAGAAAACGGCCCGAAAACGACAAAAAGAATGACACCTAATATTTTGAGCACAATAGTCAATATGTTCATAATGGAATTTGAAGTTAGTAACATTGAAAGAATACTTTGAATAAATCTTGGACCTAGAAAATCACCTATGTTTGGTCTCCATTAAAATGTGAGTTTGGGACAAATGTATTTTGAAATAGTAGTTTTTTGGATAATTTTTTATTAAAAAATAAGAAAAAAGTTTGGGTTTATGTGTAATATTATCTTATAAGAGAATGTGTGGTTGAAAATGAGTTTTTTTTTTTTTTTTTTATGCATTATTGAAAAAATGGTGCTCAAACGGTAGCTTAGTTTATAAAGAGCGAATCTCATGAAATGTGTGGATAACACGTGTAGTGGTAGTTGAAAATGAATTTTAAAAAGAAAAAAGAAGAAGGTATTTTTGAAAAAATGGAGCCCCAACTGAAGATTATTAATGCAAATAATTAGCCTGATGAAATGATAATTTGGGGGATTGATCCGATGTTGGTAATCATTTAGATATGTGTTGATTCCTTGATGAATATTTGTGTGGAGATTTTTGTCTAACATGAGGAACCGAGATAGTAACCTACATTAGGGGTCGGATCACAACTACTCTCCCAATGAAAACATTGTACTAATCTAGGAAGAAAGATGTAAAAGTGCAATGAGAAATGGCCACGTCGATAATAAATAAAAAATTGGCGTTGAGCAATGCTACCTATCTTAGAGTGGAGAGAAGAGATAGTAGAAAAAGCAAACTAGCATTTATGTTATATATGAAAAAATCAGGTGTCACACTGGATACCAGTAACTTAACAGTTCACGGATTACAAACTTCATGATTTTCAAGTTATCAAATGGTCGTTATTTATCCGTTTTTAGTTTTGACCATATGTGTGGAATTAATCAATCAAAAGCAACAAATCACTTTTATTGTTTCTAAATGATTAAACATACAAATCCAATTATCATATGTTTGAATACCACGGTAATAAGGAAAGTAATAAAAAACACCGATATGATGACGGAGAAACCCAACTAAGTAAAAACTCCAAGACCAAGCTGTTACCTCCACTATAGACAATACGGAGTAAGTAACAGTCAGATACTATCTACCCAACTCCACAAGACTTCCCGATCTGTTTCCTGCTAACTTCAAGGTCTACTCCAAAATCTGCTCCAAGATCTTCTGCAATTGTCTCTTCCCATTAGAATTCTAAGAACCTGCTCTAAGGCTTTGTGTTCTTCCTGCACTTGTAGTTCAACATTTCTCAACCTCCAACAGCCTCTGAAATTCAATTGAGAAAGTACCTTCCTATGACCAATAGGAAGTAGGCGGTGTTTCGAATTCAATGGGTTTGATGTTTTTCCTAAATATGTGATTGTATAAAATCAAGAGTGAAATGATGAAATTAATGTATGAATAAGCTCTTGAATATGTTATAGAGAAGACACACGATTAACGACCACCCTAATTTTTGTACATAGGCTTGGGCATTTATAGGAGAGGGTAATTAGTTGAATGAGGGAGGAAAAAAATACTTCAAAAAAGCAAAATAAGATTTTTAGAATCGACCAGTCGCTCAAGCAGCCTTTGAAGTTCAACTGAAAAAGTACCTTCCTATGACCAATAGGAAGTAGGCGGTGTTTCGGATTCAATGGGT
>CAIGRO010260781.1:0-13021 GCA_903798355.1 Fraxinus baroniana
AATTAAAATGAATACAATTAAAAATGGAATTTTTTCTTTTTCTTTTTCTTTTTCATTTTCAACTTTGAATTTTCTTTTTTTCTTTCTCCACTTGGCTGATGCTTGGTCAGATGTTTTTGCAGGGGACCACTGGTTTAGGCGGGATTTGGACAGGAAACTATCCTTCTTTAATATAGTATATATAATTTTCTTATTCTTTTTATTATAGTACCTGTTGAAACAGCCACAAATAGCTATTATTTTCACTCAAGTACGAATTTATAGACGAAGATTTCAAAAGGATAAGACTGAACATGTTCATTTATTGCTTTTGCTACTTCTATATGGTGCACATGTTATTTGTTTAGGAAGAATGACTGATAGGAATAGCTTTATTTCAAGAGTTTTTCCTAACTTTGTTAGAGCACAACATCATGGGCAACTGGGTCAATTCCTCTACAAGAATTCAAGCCACTCTCAACCCATCTGGTATTTTCATCTCTCAAGAATTTCTTGACAATCATCTTATTATGTATTTTTTTTATTCTAAAATTGAAGAGCTAATTATTTTAGTTAATTATTTCTTGTTTTTAGTTTTAGTAAAACAAT
Source organism: Fraxinus baroniana (assembly GCA_903798355.1). Classification (NCBI taxonomy): domain Eukaryota; kingdom Viridiplantae; phylum Streptophyta; class Magnoliopsida; order Lamiales; family Oleaceae; genus Fraxinus; species Fraxinus baroniana. The sequence goes on from CAIGRO010260781.1 coordinate 589, forward strand.
AAAAATTACAACAATAATCCATACTGATAACAAATTTTTACCCCACATTTTGTTATGATTTGATCTCCAATTTCAGATCTCATTATTTTGTTTCAAATTAATGGAGGACTCCAATTAATTAACACTGAAGAGAAATTAATAAAAATCAATTGAAGTGTTTTAAGTTATGCTGCTGTCTAATAGTATCAAAATTTCTCAGCTCAGCCATTGGTTTTTTGGGTGGAGAGCCATTGGAAATATTATAGTATTCTTTTGGTTTCTAGAATACTCATTTATTATCATTTCTCGCAGTAATATGCCCTCCCCTATTCTCTCTTGTTTGTTAAGAGTTTAATTTTCACTTTTTAGGGGTTGTTAATTACTTATTTTATTTTTGCTTCTGTGAAAACATTGTTGGTTTTCTAGGAGGAGGAGGAAAGATTAGGCTGCCACAATAAAATGTTTCAAATAGTTCTAGTCTTAAAGTTAATCTTAAGCACTTAACCTTATCCATCATATCTTCGATATTTCCTATAAATTAGTCACAAATTTCTACTTTGCTCGAGGAAAACTAAACTTCTAAAACCATTACATGGATGCATTGTGAATCTTCATTGTTCAACTAGGAGATTTTAATAACTCCATTATGAACAATGAATGAGGCATTGGAAATTATTGTATCATAAACATTACCTTGAATTCCTATAATGTTCCAATTGGAAAATGGGATTTCAAATTGATGCATTAATTGCTTCAAATTGAAAGAGTATGCATGCATTAAGAAGTTATAGTTGGGGTCAAAAACACTAGAGCCCACTGACTGTTTCTGAAATTTCATATTGGCCACTTTTAGCATGCAATGACATGCTTATTGTTGATTTTTAATAGCTTGTAATAACATGCTTATTTTTTATTTTTATCCCTTTGTTTAGGAAAGAAATGAAAGGCTATTTTACAAGCTTCTAATTGAAAATGTTGAGGAGGTGCTCCCACTTGTCTACACTCCCCAACTGTTAGTGAGGCCTGCCAAAAATATGGGAGTACCTTTAGGCAACCTCAGGGACTTTTTACAAGTTCGAAAGGGGTAAGTTTGATTTCAGTGAATTTTCTAATTTTCCACAATAGTTGCTGGAATGATTATTATTAGTGTTTCTGCAGGGGAAGAATTCTTGAGGTATTCAAAAATTGGCTTGAAAAGAATATTCAAGTTATTGTCGTGACTGACGGTGAGCGGATTTTAGAGCTTGGAGACCTTGGCTGACAGGTATTTGGACATTTTCCGCATGTTCTTTTGTTTTTCTTCGAGGGAACGAGTATCACTATAGTATAAAGCATCTCATTCAAAGGTTTGTACATTTGTGGGGTCCCAATGTTTGCACCTTTGGTATTACTTTTGTGCACCCAGTAATGTGCTTTTATTTAATCAATTTGTAAGGTTATTGGAAGATTACAATGGGTGAAATGGGGATACCTGTAGCATATATTATTTAGTCATGGATGCTGCTTCCTGATAATTTTTTCAATGTCATTTCATGGTGATTATTTTTATTAGAGTTTCATTTATTTTATAGAAATTGTGATCATTTTGCAGATAATGGTGAAAAGGAAGAGTCAAATGAAACAACTCGACCAATCAGGTTTCCTTCTCAAAATGCAGAAATGGGCTCTTAAAGAAAGCCCATTTATTTTTATTTTTCTCCCCTCACTACAACCCACTAATTTCACTATACCAACATCTATCCCCTGCAAAAAACACATGAGCAACACTTGCAACCCACTTACTCTCAACTATTCTCTAAAACCAACAGCTGTCCCTTGCAAAAAAACCACATCAGTGCCTCTCACTAACCATTTTCAAGTCAATATTAAAAACAAAAAACTAACTTTTACACCACTTCTATCTACTGTGCATCTTATCTCTCAATATATAAGACGCCAAAAAAAAAACTTTTACCCACTTATTCCTTTCCAGTCTCATTTCCTCATTCCTGCGATCAACCTGGTAATTTCCTATCACCCAACCGCAACATTAACAACAAACATAACATTATCCTCTATATCTTTCACTACTTATGTTTTATTATAACTCGAATCTGGTTGGACTGTAAAAACAGTAGTTTCAGAAAAATGCTCACCCAACAAAGCTCAAAACAGTCCATTGAAATACCAACACATTTGGTTAATGGATCCTAAGGTAAATTCTCTTACATAGTTTAACTTCATTTAAACCAACATGAAAATTCTTCTCAGTACTTCTTTATAAAATATTACAATTTCATGTTTTAACTTCAGTTTTTTCACCTACAGGGAAACAAAATTCAGACCACATTATTCGACAATGGCATCACAGCTTTCGAAGACACCTTACTACCACAGAAAACATACCTCATCTCAATTGCACAAGTGAAAGAAACAGATAACAACTATAGAGCCCAACTTGGTAAACATCCGATGGACAATCAATGCAAAAACTAGAGTTGTTGAAGTTGATGAAGAATTTAACTGCCTCATCTCATCAGCCTACAACTTTATACCGTTTAAAAATCTTCAGCCATACATGGATACAAATGCAGAAATTAGTAAGTACTTGCAATTAAGTTAACATATTACACTCCATTACGTCCATCTTAAACATAAATCACATCCTATATTAATTACTAACACATGTTACTCCTCTTAGGCATCATTGGAATTGCAATCAACATCTTTCCCAAAAGAGTAATTCAAATTCGTGACGACCAATCAACAGTGCAAGATGTCGTTCTCTACTTGCTTTCCAATCTGTAATGACCCAACACTAAATTAACTCTTTTAGTTAGCTGTTATTAAATACTACTAAAAACCTCATAGGTTAGAAACACGTATTCTTCAAATGTGGGACAACTTCGTTACAAATGAATGCAATACCATCTGCAACACGATCATGAAAAAGCCAATTCTTGTAGGCAGCAGATTAAGAATAACTTCTTTCAATGGTACTTCTACACAATCACACCAACACGTCTATTTAAACCTTACACACAAAAACTAAATTCAATGACTATTTAGGTATATCTATCTCTACAAAAATCAACTCATCAATACTCATTAATCCCCCATTTGAGCAAGTTCATCAACTAAAGCATTGGTACACTCTCTCACTCAGTCAATTGCATACTTATATCATTTGTAATTATTACTGATTTAAAGGAATAATAAAGATTGTGTTGATACCATACATGCACATTTGGCTGGAAAACAACATCAACACAGTGAATGACATCATCACAAGAAAAGCTTATATATTTCCCACATCTATCACTATTTGTCGTCCACCAAAAGAAAAGTTAGTCACCATTAAACAAATACAACAACTCCAACATATGGTATGTCAAATCACTACACCTTCTCATTTACATAGCATTTCATTACCCCTACCCTTAGTAATTTTTTTTTACATATTATTTAAAACATTGTAGAACAAAACCTTCTGGACAAAGGTAAATGTGACATTGGTCACATTAAACCAACCACTATGGTATTTATCATGTGATAATTGCAATAAATGTGCAAGTGCAAATGTCAACGAAACTTATTTCTGCAGATTTTGTAAGCACAATTATGCTACTAGTTGAGGTTCCATATTAATATTACATGTCACCAGTACATCATCTTTGTGAACAAGTATATTATTTATTATCTAATAGTCATCAAATATTCTCCTAACACAAACTTTGAAACACTAACATTGATTCCACTTCCATTCTTACAGGGCAAGAGCGACAGTTGAATTAGAAGACTCCACAGCCTCAATCACAGCATCAATTATTGGAAACCCAGCTAAAACATTCCTTAAATGCCCAGCCAAAGACCTGATGAAACAAACTTCCGAGGTACTTAATCTCAAAATTACAATTTCCCATGTACATTCCCCTCCCCCTAAATGTAATTCCTTTTATCTACTAATAAACATTCCAATAGGAACACATGGGGAGCAGCTCTATAATTCAGGCACCAACTGCACAAGAACATATCTTATACATCAAAATTGTAAATACAGAAATGTCTACCAACAAGCCTCCATATGAAGTTATCTTCATCCTTGACTCACAAAACGATCAAGACCATCTCCTCACCAACATGACACAACAAAACAATTCACAGGCATCTTATCAACTTACAAATGCAAACACTACACAGACGAGTAGTTCAACAATCGAAGGAATGTTTGTACATGAACTTGACAAACATCCAAACAAAAAGCAAAAATAGGAGTAGTTGTGGAGGAGTTTAAAATATGTATTTTAAACCTCTTTTGTATGTTTATGTCCACACCCCCATCAAATCTCACTCCCAACATCTCTACTTACCACACTACATTTTGTTCGTTGTACATATAACATGTTAAAACCCATGTAACCTCTACTTGTCATGCTACATTTTGTTCATTGTAACTATTAACATCTTAAAACTCATGTATCCAAGTATGACTTAAAATAGTTTTACTGTTATGCTTTATATTACAACTGCCAATGTAAATACTTATAGACAAATATTTTATATAATCCAATGTAATCATCATTTAAGATAAGTTTCACTTTTCATTCAAATACTGCATAACCAAATTATGACATTATTACTTGCACTACATTGCTCAATACACGTGCAGCGCACGTGCCATCACTAGTTTTCTAATTTGAGCGCTTATGGAAACAAATTTCAAAACGTTTTTTAAACCCTAAAACCGTCTAAAAAAGTACACACGTCCCCATACCTTTTTCTCTCTTATTTTTGTGCTAGAATTCTCACGATTAGCTAAATTCTTGTACTTGGTCGAAAGAAATTGAAGTCTCGAAACCAATCCAACTGTGAGATCTAAATTATTTTCATTGTTTAATTCATGGTTTGAGTATAGAATGTTCTTCTGCACTTATTTTCATGATTGTTGCATTTAATTGTTAGGAGACCTACTAATTTATTATTTGTTGCAATCTATCACTAAGTTAAATATCAAATCCGTAATTATTTGATCTCTTTAATTTATGAAGCAATTACGATTTAATGATTTGCTGTGTTAGNTAAATATCAAATCCGTAATTATTTGATCTCTTTAATTTATGAAGCAATTACGATTTAATGATTTGCTGTGTTAGAAATTATTAAATTTTGGGAATAACGTTTGACTAGATTAAATACAATCGCTTGTGCTTGTATTATTTAGTTTCATCGATTTATCTAATTATTAAGGCGGTTACTAAATTAAATCCATAGCGCTTGTCTTGGGTTGCTTAGTAATTAAGGTTAATTGGACTTCTTGTTTTCTAATTAAATAAAATGAAGGAGAATTAGGAAAATAAATCCAACGGTGAATATTCATGTGAGAATTAATATACATGTGCATCTATGATCGCCTAGATCAATGTTCGTTCTTTTGATTACTTTCGTTATTTAATTTGAGTTATTCATTAATTGATTTATTTAAAGTTATTTGTGTATAATCAAACCCCCCCTCCCCCCCAATCATCTTTTACATAGCATAAAATTAGATTAATCACTTTTTGTGGGATCGATCCTTGCTTCCACTACTATATTTGTTTTCAGAAGTTAATGTTTTGTTTTTGGATACCTGCGACAGCACACCACAAATTCAAAACTTCTCTTTTTTCTTTAACCACATATTTTCTATCATATCACATCATAAAATGCATTCTTTTCTCAAAAATGTGCATCAAACACTCCATGAATTTATTATTTATTTTTTTGACATAATAAGTAACATAAAAATAAATATACAACTAAATACTTATTAGTTCACGACTTATAAGATGAGTCATTAATAAGGATGTAGTTGAGGATGTCCATGTGCAAGTTAATGATTGGATTTTGTTCGCTGATTTCTATGTGCTTCATAGTGGCACATTTACTATGGAATTTGATGGTGAAATTATTAAATTCAATATTTATGAGGCCATGAAATATCCTGAAGATGATAATCATGTAAATTATTCTATTGAGGTGATTGATTTTTAGCACATGAAGTTTTTAAAATTGATGGAAAAGATGGATTAGAAGTTGTCATTAGTAAGCATCTTGAGAAAGAGAATGAAGATTTAACCTTAAGCACTGAATTGCGGGAAACAATTGCAGTTTTGAATGATTCGCCCTAGTTACTGCAGATAGGTAACGTTCTTTATATTGCGTTACCAGTTTTTAATGGAAGACTTGTACCCTCTGTTTTGGAGGCTCTCACTCCAGATTTGAAGCATCTCCCTAGCCACCTCAAGTACGTGTTCCTTGGAGATAGATGAAGGTTACCAGCGATCATCTTTAGTAAACCTAGTGCACCGCAAGAAGAAAAGCTTGTGTAAGTCTTTAAGGAGCATAAGATGGCTGTTGGTTGGACAATTGCGGATATCAAATGAATTATCCCATCTACATGCATGCGTTGTTACTTACTTGAAAAGGGTGCAAAACCTTCCTGTCAACCACAAAGAAGATTGAACTCGCCCACGATGGATGTAGTGAAGAAAGATATCCTCAAACTTCTTGAAGTTGGAGTGATTTATCCTATTTCGGATAGCACTTGAGTTAGCCCGGTTCATGTGGTTCCTAAGAAGATTGGAATAACTGTTGTGAAAAATCAGAATGATGAGTTAGTTCCTACTCATACTTAGAATGGATGGCGAGTTTGTATAGATTATAGAAAATTAAATACTGTGACCCGCAAAGACCACTTCCCTTTACCTTTTATCGATCAAATGCTTGAAATGTTAGCTGGTCATTCTTACTATTATTTCATTGATGGTTATTCAAGTTATTTTCAAATTGAAATTGCTCCAGAAGACTAAGAAAAGACAATTTTTACATGCCCATTCGGGACTTTTGTGTATCGTCGCATGCCTTTTGGACTTTGCAACGCTCCAGCTACTTTCCAAAGGTGTATGGTTAGTATATTTTCAAATTATATTGAGCATATCATAGAAGTCTTCATAGATGATTTCACAGTTTATGAAGACTCCTTTTATAATTGTTAGCATAACCTTACACCTGTTCTTCAAAGATGTAAAGAAACTAACCTTGTGTTAAATTCTGAAAAATGCCACTTTATGGTTGAACAAGGTATAGTTTTGGGTCATGTTGTTTCATCATTTACCTTATCCTACTAGTGTGCGGGAAGATCGTTATTTTCTTGGACATGCAGGTTTCTACCATTGATTCATCAAAGACTTCTCAAAAATAACACTATCCCTATGCAAGTTGCTACAAATGATGTGGCTTTTGAGTTTGATGAGACGTGTAAAAAGCCATTTAATAAGCTACAGAATTGTTGACGTTTGCCTCGATTATCCAACCCCCCAATTGAAAATTTCCTTTTGAGATAATGTGCAACGCAAGTGATTATGCAGTGGGCGCGATTTTGGGTCAAAGGATTGGTAAAGCATCCCATGCCATTTATTATGCTTCCAAAATTTTGAATGATGCCCAGAGAAATTATTCTACAATTGAAAAAGAACGTTTAGCTGTTATTTTTGCTTTAGAGAAATTTTGATCTTATTTGCTTGGTACTAAGGTTATTGTTTACTCTGATCATGCAGCTTTTCGTTATTTGATGACAAAGTAAGAGGCAAAACTGAGATTAATAAGATGGATACTTCTCTTGAGTGAATTTGATTTAGAGAGGAATAGAAAATCGCGTAGCAGATCATTTGAGTCGTTTAGTTCATGTGGAGGATGAACTTCATTTGTAGGAAACATTCCCTGACGAGCAATTGCTCTCTGGAAGTGTGACACTACCTTGGTATGTGAATATTGTAAATTATTTGGTTACTAACATGTTACATCCTGGTTTAGCTAGGGCTCAAAGAGATAAGGTCAAAAGTGATGCTAAATGCTATATGTGGGATGACCCATACTTATGGAAGCATTGTACAGATCAAGTGATAAGAAGATGCGTTCCTGAAAATGAGATTATTTCTAATCTCACATTTTGTCATTCTTATGCTTGTGGAGGTCACTTTGAAGCTAAGAGGATGACGAGAAAAGTGCTAGAATGTGGTTTCTATTGGTCGTCTTTATTCTGAGATTCATATTCTTTTTGTAAGTCATGCGAACATTGTCAAAAGACAAGTAATATATCCTAAAGAAATGAGATGCTACAAACACTTATACTATTCTGTGAAATTTTTTATGTTTGGGGCATCGGTCTCATAGGACCATTCCCTGTATCTTTCGATTATGTTTACATTTTTCTTGCTGTTGATTATGTTTCAAAATGGGTGGAGGCTAAGGCAACCAGGACTAATGATTCTAAAGTTGTTGTAGATTTTATCGAGTCTACCGTTCTCGTTAGGCTTGGAATCCGAAGAGCTCTAATAAGTGATCGAGGCACTCATTTTTGCAATTGAACTGTGGAAACTTTGCTGAGAAAATACCATGTGACCCACAAGGTGTCGACTTCCCATCATCTGCAAACTAGTGGGCAAGCAGAAGTATCAAACCGAGAGATCAATTCCATCCTTAAAAAGATGGTCAATCCAGACATAAAAGATTGAAGTTTGCACTTAGATGATGCCTTGTGGGCATATAAGATTGCATACAAGACACCCACTGGTATGTCACCTTATCGATTGGTGTTTGGGAAAGCATGCCATCTTCCAGTTGAGTTAGAACACAAGGATTATTGGGCTATCAAGAGTTTCAAAGTGAAGATGGATGAAAGTAGGAAACATAGGAAGTTACAACTACAAGAATCAGAGGAAATTCGCAATGATGCCTATAAGAGTGCAATGATTTACAAGGAAAAGACGAAGGCTTTTCATGACAAGATGATCTCTAGGAAGGAATTTAAAGTTGTTCAAAAAAGTCCTTCTATACCATTCACGACTTCATTTGTTTTCGGGTAAGTTGTGTTCTTGTTGGATTGGACCATTTGTTGTTACTAGTGTTTTTCCTCATGGTGCAGTTGAAATTCAAAATTTGGAAATTTCCCAAAGTGTTCAAAGTTAATGGCCATAAGCTCAAACCTTTCTCCAAAGGTCTCCAGGTAGAGAATGTGACAACATTGGACCTTGAGGATCTAATTTATAATGGTCAAGCCAATGACAATTAACAAAGGCGTTGCTTGGGAGGCAACACAAGAGAAGTTCGTTCCTTTTTTTATTTTTTTTTATTTTTGCATTTATATTGTGGTTATTTTGTCATTTTATTTGCATTTCACCCTACATTGAGGACAATGTAAGCTTTAAGTATAGGGGAGAGGATTTCGGTTGTGTTTGAGTTGTTTTGATATTAATGTGAGTTTAAAAATAAAATTCTGAAACAAAAGTGGTGGTTTTCAACGATTTTTGGTTGTGCATGCTATTCACTAGATTCAATTAAGCTTTTGAAGAACTTATAGCATGATTGAATAAGTAATCTCCCAACTTAGAGTTAATTAGTCTACTTATTTCCTTTGAGGATGGTGGTACTTGAATTTTGTAGACAAAAGTCGGTGAGATTTTCAACCTTTAGACTGATACATTTATATCAGTCTCACTATTTTCTTTCATGAGTGATATTCTTCAATGGATTTGTTTCTCTAGATCTTGTCTTGATTCGCTTAAAGGCTATATTGATACATGAATGCATGAACATGATTAAAACTATCTTTGTTATATAAGTTAGCTACCTAAGCCAAATAGCCTACCTTGTAATTAATTTTTCCTTTTATTAAACCCCTTTGAACTTGATTGCCTTTTCTTTTTTTATAAACCCACGTTACAAGTTTTAACAAAAATAAAATAAAAATAATGTCTTTACCCAAATCATAGATCTAGTGGAGTATTATTCATCATTATGATATATATGGGTTCACAAGAAATAAGTGTAGTGGTGTCTGAATTTACGATAGTGCTATGACTAGTGAAATGGAACATGTTTTCAGTCTCAATTCACAAGTTCCATTGTTGGTGTTATGTTTTGAGTAAAAAAGAAAAAGAAGAAGAATAAAAGAAGTGATGGAGGAAATGACCTTTAATGTTACAAACTGTCAATGTTCATAATTCCTCTTGAAATTTCAAGAAAGGAATTTATTTATGCGGGATAGATGCAAATTGAAGAAACTGCAGAGTGGAGTGATGAGCTTTACATGTCTTATATATTTAAGCTTGACTTGATTCATGTTTACTCCACTAGTTTTGATGGCTTTTGAGTTACATTCCCAAATATTTACCACCTTGACTCTAAGCCCCGTTACATCCTTTGAAAAGTCCTTATGATTTGTGTTATGCATGTGGTCTAATTGGTGGAGAATGAGAAGATATGCAAGCATGTGGTAGATCGTATCCATTGGAATGAACTTGAGCGAAACACATAACTTTCAAACACATGAGAGTCGAGTGCTTATTTCCGTGAGGGTCTACGTGTTTGGTTGATTCCATTTTCATATGAAAATGCTCGTTAATTGATTATAAGTTGTGTGGGAATGTTTGTTCATGCTATGTTATGTGTTTTAAAGAGTTTGATTGTTCTATGTTTATTGTGTTACAGCCTTGGTATTTTTGAGGAAAGTAAAAATTGAGTTTTGCCCGAAGACAAGTAAAAGCTAAGTGTGGGGGAATTTGATGAGAATGTAAAATACTATATTTTTCATCCCTTTATCATATGCTATTGTGATTAATTAGCCTAAATCAACTCAGTATTCTTATATTTTGATTTAGGCTGCAATTGGATAAATATGGTGAAATTTAGAAGAAACAAGCGAAAAATGACTTAAGTGAAAGAAAATAAAAGTTCAGGGACCAAGATGCAAATATCCAAAAGATGGCTCAGAAAGCAAAATGAAGATGTGAAATATTTGAAAACCAATTGATAGAAGACATGAAGCATTGGAAGAAGAAAATGAGAAAAGAAACCAAGAGTCGAGAAAACCAAATTTGAGGACTGGAACGAAATAATTGCATAGTTATTAGAGCTACGAGGTCGCACAACATTAACAACTATGCGGTCGCATGCATGGTAACTGAGAATTGAAGGCCATGTTTCGAATGAATTATGCGGTCGCATGAATTGTACTATGCGTCGCATAGTACACTTTTGGTGCGAAAAATATGGTTTTCGAATTCGACTTAAATACTTTTGGAATTCAAATTTCAAAACATTTTTTAAACTCTAAAATCGACCAAAAAAAAACACACACACACACACACACCCAAGACCCATTTCTCTCTTATTTTTGTGCTAGAATTCTCATGAGTAGCTAAATTTTTGTACTTTGTCGAAGGAAATTGAAGTCTCGGAACCAATCCAACCATGAGGTCTAAATTATTTTCATTGTTTAATTCATGATTTGAGTATTGAATGTTTTTCTGCACTTATTTTCCTGATTATTGCGTTTAATTGCTAGGATCTCCACTAATTTATTATTTGTTGCAATCTATCGCTAAATTAAATATCAAATCCGTAATTGTTTGATCTCTTTAATTTATAAATCAACTATGATTTAATGATTTGCTACATTAGAAATTATTAAATTTTGGGAAGAACGTTTGACTAGATTAAACACAACCGTTTATGATTGTGTTATTTAGTTTCATCGATTTCTCTAATTATTAAGGCGGTTACTAGATTAAATCCATAGCGCTTGTCTTGGGTTGTTTAGTAATTATGGTTAATTTGATAGTTTTTTTTTTCTAATTACCTACAATTAAGGAGAATTAGGAAAATAAATCCAATGGTGAATATTCAAAGTGAGAATTAATATACATTTGCATCTATGATCAGTTGTGAAATTCCAATGGTGAATGTAGACTTAGATCAAAGTTCGTTCTTTTGATTACTTTCATTATTTATTTGAGTTATTTATTAATTGGTTTATTTAAAGTTTTTTGCGTATAATCAAAACCACCCCCAATCATCGTTCACGTAGCATAAAATTAGATTAATCACTCTTCGTGTGATCTATCTTTACTTCCACTACTACATTTGTTTTAAGAAGTTAAGGTTTTATTTTTGGTTGCCTGCGACAGCACACCACAAATCAAAAACTTTTCAATTTTCATTATTTTTTAATTACATATTTTCCATCATATCACATCATAAAAGATATTCTTTTCTAAAAAATGTGCATCAAACACCCCATGAATTTATTATTTATATTTTTGACATAATAAGTAACATAAAAATAGATATACAAGTAAATACTCATTAGTTCACGACTCATAAGATGAGTCATTAATAAGGATATAAAGTGGATTGTTTGGTTTATGGACACCACATATCTCCACAATAGTATGATATTGTCCACTTTGAGCCTAAATCCTCATGAATTTACTTTTAAATTTTACCCCAAAAGACTTCATACCAATGGAGATATTGTCCTACACTTATAAACCCATCATATTTTCCATGTCTAGCCGAAGTGGGACTTCTTTTGCTCCCAACATCACTAATTAAAGCATTAATAGATTCGATTAACAAAAGCAATAGCGTGTCTTAT
>CAIGRO010260795.1:0-11643 GCA_903798355.1 Fraxinus baroniana
CATTGTCTACCCTTGATTCAAAGGTTTTGAGTTCTTTGGTGGAGGTGGAGCTTTGAAAGTTTGTAGGGTGTCCAAATTGTACTGAATGGACAGAAAAGGTCTCAGTTATACATCTTGCAGGGTCGTACAGAATCTAGAAGAGTCAATTAGCACAAATTCAGTACCGTGTTGGACATTCAGTTTAGTACAATACCTTTACGAGCTTGTAAATGGTCGAATTTGAAGAATATTGCTCGGTGGAGTTTAGAAGATATGGATAATACGACTTTGCCACCATCACCTACTGTGCCATTGTATTCAATTGCAAGAGATGGGCTCAATGGTAAAATGTATGTGGATACTAATTTTGTTGAACATGCTTTCAGTGTAGTAGAATGTGTACAATCTAGCAAGGGGTCTTCGTTAAAAATATTTGGGTTTGATTCTGCTTTGTGGCATGTTACATCCCAGTTTGGTGAATTTAAAATCATTATGATTTTTTGAAAATCTGAGGTAATTCTGCAAAGTAGTGCTCGGATTCATCGGAAGAGGTGGAGTATTATATGTTGGTTGGAGAAATCAGTTTTGGTTATTGTTGAAGAGTCGGTTTATTCCTTGGAGACATATTTTCTTTCCCCAAGTGGAGAATATTTTGAAGCTTTGTTCGTTGCAGTGGAATTCGTGTTAAGGTAGTGATTGTTAGAATTTGGGTATAACCCGAATTCCTTGTTGAAATAATTGAAAAATTCTAATTGAAGTGTACGTCAAGAAGAATTCAGTTTGGAATACTATTGAAATCTTATATCAAGTTGAATTTCTATTTTGGAATCACATTGGGAGTTGAAATTTGTTTTGGACTCGATTTTTTGATATCCTACTTCATCAACAATTCTATTAGGAGGGTTTGGACATCTCCAACATGTTCTCTATAAATATTAGGCTCTTTTATACAATTTTATAGTGTGAGAAAAGAGATTACCAGAACTTTAGGATCAATTTTATATTTCTCTATTATTATTGGTGCAATAAAATATCCCAACTCTTCTATCGTATTTTCTTGTCTTCTTTTATTCTCTTACTTGTGATCAAATACTTCATTATTGTATCATATAATTTCAACATCTCAATTCGGTGGTTGATTTCATAACATGTGGTATTAGAGCGATTCTGGTATCTTATTTGTTTTACAACGGTAAAGAATGTCAATAAGATGCTGATGAGTTCTATTTTCGAAATGGAACATGTGTACATGTGGAGATTTGAGGACACAATATATCCTCCTCTTGGTTGGTAATGGTACTGAACCCGTGGTCTTTGCATTGGTTGTCTTTGCAGCATCTATAATCTACTTGTATGAGTCTTCTATCAAAGGTACCCAATACGACCTCAACTTTATTCTAATCTTCTGCTTAGGCCCCATCTGAGAACCTAAATGGCCTTTCCAGATTATTAAAATTAAAGCATATAAATTGGAAAGGACAAGGATTTTATTTTAAATAAGAAAGAAGTCACTCAAATTGAGCAACATGTTCAGTATTGCTTATGTAACACAAGGGAGCAACATTGTCAGCGAATGCAAGATATCCAAGGTTAAAAAAGTGAAGTTAAAGATCTGTTTAGTTCCACGGCTCAATATACATAGTAAACAGGTTGACTTAATAATTAGAAAAGACCAAATGAAATTCACTTAGTTGCTTCTTCGTTTTCCTACGGCTACCGTTAAACATTTATTTAAGAAATCACGATGACAATCCCTAGCAGATTTTAAAATATCATAAAGATATCTTTTACTTCTACCTATTTTAGAAGAGGTTCCCACCTTGACCAATTTCATTTAAAAGCTCTTCTAACTGGACACTACACTTACATAAAATTATTAAAAGAGGAAATTACAGCTTCACGGGTTTTAAAGATACCATTTTCTTAAATCCAGAATCAACTTTAATACATAAATCAGGTTTTAATTAATGATTTTTAAATTAATTTTTATTTAAATCAATCATATACGATTTCAAACCCTAATAATTTCATTCTCTCACCCCACTCTCTCTCACTGTCGACCTATTTTATCTCACCTCTCTCTCTCTCTCTATTTGCCACCACCCCACCGGCACCACCACACTGGAACCACCTCGCCGGCACCATCACCGCCTCTATCTATTATCACATCTCACCCTCTCTTTGTCGTGAAACCTCTCCTTTCACATTCTCTTTGTCATGAAGAGTTAGACGAAATCGGTGCTAGTGGTGTTGGAGGTCTTGTTCATGTTAATGGATATCAGATTTTGCAACATCGGCCGACCATGATGGTGATGCCAAATGGACAACATGTTGTTTTTATTAATGGCTTGTTGATAGTGCCGCAGTGTTCTCCATTGATTAGATCGGGTGAGGTGTTGGTGAGTGTGGTTGTGGTGGTTCTTCTGACAGCGACAGTTTTGGTGATGTGTGTGGTTGTGGTTAGTTTTGGTGCGAGGTGGTGGTGTGTTGATGGTGGTGTGGGCTGTGTTGCGGTGTGAGGTGGTGGCGGTGTGGGTTTTGTTGGTGTGCGAGGTGGTGGTGGCAGTGACTGTAATTGTGCCAGCATAGTGGTTGATCTGTGGTGGTATTGGTGGTCAATGAGATCTGCGAGAAGTGAAGTAGATATGTGAGAGTAGACAGTGGTTGTTTTGTGGTTGTGTGCAGTGATTTTGTTGGTGGTGGTGGATCGGTGCGAGGATGTGGTGGTTTTTTTTACGATGTGCTGATTTGTTTGAGATGGTGTTGCTGTCGGGAGGTGATGGTGGTTCTAGCGGCGACGGTGGCAGTGATATTGCTGGAGGGAACGATGAGGTGGTGATCACAAGTTGGTGGTGGTCACATATTATTTGGTCATTTGTGACCATTAAATTGGTTAATCTGTGACTAATAAACAATATGTGATCTAAAATTTATTAATTTGTGATCAATAATTTGATAAATTGTGATCAATTAATATATTTTATGACCATAAAATAAGTTGTGTAACTTATAAATTTTGTGATTTGTGACCGATGAATAAAATGTGACTTTTAAATTTTTAATTTGTGAATGATGAACAAATCTGTGACCTATAAGTTTTTTGAATTGAAACCTTAAAATTTTTTGAATTGTAACCGAATTGCATAGATCTGTAACCTTAATATATTTAATTAATTAATTAATTAAATCATAAATAATTTTTTAATAAAAACCTGATTTTTGAAATTTAAAACATATATCCTTAATTTTGAAATTGGTGATACTTAATACCTTACTTATGTATTGTTCCCTTATTAAAACGTGTTTAAAAGTATCTTATTAGTCTCATAATCAACTTTTATTTCAAAAGCCCAGCCAAAAGGGCCCGAAAGGTTCTACCGGGATGAAATATAAAAACTTGAATTAGGCTACTTTGTCAGGCTTGTAAAAGCCTGGCAAAACAGCCTCTCTCACATGGGATCCGTCTCAATAAAAAAGTCAAAAGAAAATACCCACCCTCCTATTTGTGAGTATTCAGTAGGGGTATTGGGGTTCTGGGAACTCCTACCTGATAGTGAAGCATTACTTTAAAAACTTATTTGGAAGCCAATTCCTGTACCATCCAATTCTTTGTCATGTATACTGATTGATTCAGTACTCGATACGAATATGTTCAGGCAAAGTACATCCACATCCATGATAAGTGACAATATTCTAATTGAATCCATTGCATTTCACAACTCAATTCCTTGTCTACTGGTCTACCTCATAGTAATCATGATAAAGTAGATAATTACAGCAACGGTTGATATGCAATGTCCTTCTAGGTGTGACTCGGGATTTAATCTCGGAACAATCAGCTTTGCAGATAATGCATTTCTTATAAAACATTTTTTAATTTATAGATATACAATTATTGAAGATGATAATTGCACGTGCAGTCCTCTATGTTTAAGTGTGTGGTATCTTGTCACCAAACTTTCATCTTATGAATGGAACTATTTTGTTCTAATATTCCTCTAAACGAAAAATAATATATAAAAAGAAAACCCCACTCTACTTCCCCACACTTGGGGATTTCTAATTCAAATATGCTATATGTACATTATTTTTTATATTAACTTTGACGTCCTCACAAGGCACTCATCATAACTTTTGATTTTCCCAACATTCCTTCACATTATGGCCAAATTTTGATACATAGGGGGATGTCACCTTAATGTAAACAACAATATACGTCTAACATAATTCAACTTAATTATCCCATCCCCACCTCACCTCGGGATGCGGAGGGATTCCCCACTTGTGGATTCCACTTCAAATCTTATTTTTTTATTTTAATTTTATATGTTCTTAAATCAAAATTGTATTTAAAAAATTATTTTAAATATAAATAAATAGTAAATTGAGGTGGGTTTTAATTTGATGGCTGCGATGAACGCATTAGCAATTTCGTCAGTTTTGAAGAGTTAAAATCTACTGTCCAATTTACTGTCTATCTAATTGCAAATTGGCATATCAGGAAAAAATTAAAGTTGTCATCAATTTTAATTTTCCAACATTAACATCAATTTTAATTTTTAATGATATTTCAATATGTAATTGGATGGACAACAAATCTCAGCTCAGTTTTGACCTGCATGTCAATGAATTCCATTATGCACGCAAAAGGAAATTAAATAGAGTAATATGATTTATTTTAAATTAAAAGCTTAATGACTTGATTACTTGAAATTGAAGTTCAATGATCCTATTGCAATTAGAGTGAAAGTTCAATGACCTCCATTGTAAATATCAATATCACAAAGTATCTAAACTGAACTTTACTGAATCGATCACCTTGATAGACCTGTTTGAATTTGTAAATACCACTCGTGTTTACATGGACTCAAGAAACATCAAAGGAAGCTTAAGTATCCCAAATCATTACGACCGCAATAACCCCGACACCGAACAACACGGCCAAAAACTTATGGTGTGGCGTATCGACTGAAACCGATTTTTGAGGCTTATAACCCTTTGACAGTAAATGGTTAATGGACACATAGATGAAAACCCCACAAGCCAGACCCATAGATATGGCGTAAATCCAGTCAGCTACAGCACCCTGCGTCGTTGCATCTATTATAATTCCAATGGCAACACCGATTGGACTTGATATGGCGAATGCAAAAGCATAAGCTACACAAGATAATAGGGGACGATCTGGAATCATCCTAAGAAGAGCTATCCCCATTGCAATTGCAGCGAATATCTTGTGTAGACAGACGGTCCAAAGGGCTCGCCAAGCATCTGCCTTTGTCTCGGCTACTCCAATCGCAATACCCTCAAACACGGAGTGAAAACACAGTGCGACAATTAACAAGATGCTATCTCCTAGTGAAGTAGCGCTCAAGGGGGAATGTTTAGCTAGATTTTCTTCAGTACCGGTCTCAACCTAATATAGGATCGCAGAAAAAATGTAATCAAAATCCACTAAGAACACCATTGAGGAATGTGTGTAGAGTCTCTGCTAAGTGCTAACTCACCTGCAACTGCGAGTGTGAAGGTATTCCGGTAATGGAACCTTTTTCGTTGTGATAACCTGCAGTGGTAAAGAAATATAGATAAAACATACGTAGTCGGATTATGTAAAGCAATACATTGCTCTTTCTCAAGCTTGATTCGTAAAATCAAAGGAAACCAATCTAAGTTCTTATGTTCTTCTAATTCTTATTAAAGAAAAATGAATTTGTCTCTGTTTTAGGGTCACACTTAGAATCATAGTTTTCTTGAAAGGCCAACAATCTTGCCGTAGAGCATAAATTTCGAGATGTGGGACACTTTCTATTAGCTCAAAAGCCAATCGACTTCTTCTTGTATCTACATGTTTGTTGGGAAAATTGGATACTACTATCAAACAATTAGAGCCGGTTTGGTAGGCTTTTGCTTCTTGTAGAAGAGCTGCCAAACGGGGCCCTAGTACTCCAAATTTCCCTCTTACAATTCTATAAAACAGAATTTTAATATTAACAAGCAAATTTCTTTGATGAATCCGATTCTGCATATATTTTTCTCAATTCGATACAAATAACAGAAAAAAATTGATATACCTTGGATTTGAGGATCAGAATTGTTCTTCTTTTTCCCATAAACATAAGAAATAACAGAATCAGCCAACATAGTTAACAAATATCCAGCACTTGCCAACATAAATGCAAATGGGTATTCTTTTTCAGTCAAGTCCCCAAATGTCTCGTTAGAATCACTCAAGAAATGCATCAAAGCAGTTCCCAGAAAAACCCCACCAGCGAATTGCGTCCCAGTTACCAAAAAACCCTCGTTCCACTTCATGAAGTAGGGCGAAATTCCCCCTACAAAAGTCCCAACAAACACCAGTATCAGGCACCATATTTTCACCAGAATCAGAGACCGAGATCTCAATTTGGGCTTATCCGATGGCGAATCGGAGTCGGAGTCGGAATCTCCGCCGTGTGCGGAGGCAGAGACAACGAGGAAGAGTAGTGTAAACACGAGAATCAGAAAATACCGAGCCATTTGTTTAGGGTATTGACAATGATTCAACGAACATTTCTTGTTATAAATCCAACTTGGTGCAAGAATTTTGGGTCAATTGTTGTACTACTCACAGTCGATGCGGGTTAAGTGTGTGTACTGCGAGTTGGAGAGAGGCAAAAAATATGGAAATTTTCCATGAGAAAGTACATACAATTTTGGATTAACCATTAATAACGTTAATATTAAAGTTTCAGTTTGTCAATTCTCGTATGGTCGAAATTCTAACACGGTTTTCTCGAAAAAAGAGATATTTTTAAAGTTTTAGAATTGGGCTTATCGATAATATCTTAATTTACTCTCAGCTTATTCAATTTTAACTAATTGAACCCTCAAGTTTCAAAATTGTTTCAGCTTGGTACTTCAATTTTTTTTCTTGATGAACAACTAAAATAATATGAATTTCCAAGATATATCGCCTCCTTATTTGAAAGCATCATAAAATGTGGCAATGAAGTTTTTAGCAAGAAAGAAATGTCTTAAAAGTTTTGACTATGGGCATGAACGTTCAAACTAGATTAGATTCTTTTCAATTAGAATTTTTACAAAGATTTGAACAAAAAAGAAGAAATAGTCCTATTAAAATATTCTTCTCATAATTAAAAAGAGGGATATTTATGAGGTCACACATTACCAAAATGCGTGAAAGTTTCATTGGTGAAAGTCTACTAAAGGTGTGTTTGAGTTACATTATTTTAGAAGAATGTATTTTAGAATAGTAGATTGATGAAGAATGTGTAGTTGAAAATGAGTAGAAGAATGAGAATGAAAAATTTAATGGGAATCAAATAGGGGCTAAAGATTTTCCATTTTTTTCACCTACAATTCCTTTTTTTCAGATGGGAGTAGTGCTATGTGAACATTGGGGGCTCCATAAGGCTTGACATAATGGCCACATGGTCAAGCCTTATGGAGCCTCCAATGTACCAGAATCCTCATCCTTCAGATGGACATACCATCAAGTTTTTCATGTCAATCTATTTGTTGGATCAGCTTTGGCCACTAAGGAAGAAATTGAAGGGCTAGAAAATAAAAATACCGTCTTGCAAACACTAAACCCACCGTCTTCTCTCCATATATTAGAAAAAAAAAAAAGACAAATTTTTATTTTAACTTCAGGGACATTTTTGAAAGTTTTAGAAAAGGCAGAGGTGTAAAATTTAATAAGCAAAACCTCATAATGTGGAATTGAAAATGATACTCGTCTTCATAGTTGGAAGAAATGCCCTTCTCGTTCCGCAAATGCCTACGCCAGCCTCCTCCTTCAAGGAGTATTAAAAGTTTTTATTGCCCGAGATAGCTTAGGGCCCCATTTGACGGAACTAATCAACGTTGAAATTTGTTATGAAATGCATTATAAGTATTGTAAAAGTAATATTTGAATATACATGAATTTTAATTAATTATTTTAGAATTAATACCAGAGAATATATATGTGATAATAAATGTTAAGTCATTTATTTTATTTCCAATTAATTATAACTAGATGTTAATTAGTATACATGAACGTGAATAATGACATTCTTAAATGTGAAATTCTAATTAACTTATAATTAAGATTATTAATACTAAAATGCATAAATAAAGATAAATATTAATTAAATGAATATTAATGTTAATGTTAATAAATTGAGAATTAATAATAAGTGATTCATATATTAATGAAAGTATACAGATGAAATGAATATGTCAAATGTAAATATACATTGATGGTAACTAAATTGTTAAATAAATGAAATACATATTGAAAAACAAAAATAATGTATTATTGAATTATAGTAGAACTAGGATTGTCCAAAAAATGATTCTCACTTGATGTGATATATAATATATTATAAATTATGAAAAATAAAAAAAACTGCTCTAAGATTAAGAAATTGTTTTAAATATCATTGGATAATTTTTTAAAAGTGTTAGAAGAGTTTCTTCTCTTCTATAAGAACTATAAGTAAAAGTAGAAATACAACCAAACAGGCCCTTATCAAATTAGAAAGATTTATCAATAAATCACGACCACGTATTTCTTTGGTCACCATCAGTACAGCTTAGATGTGATGTTAATTGAATTCAATAAACACAAAAGAACAAAGCAATCTAATTGGGACAATTGAACCTCACAATTCTCAGTCAACGCAACTGTCCAAAATTTTGTACATTTACCTCGTTAATGCAGAAAAATATATAAGTATACTCACCAGGTTGAATGATATACCTACACAAAAATCACGGTAATTTAAATGAACCGACTTTTCAAAATTTCTGTCGCCACTACTTTTGATCTTGCATTTGCATGCACTGTATATGATAATAAGTTAACATAATGTTAGGTTTTATGTCGTACTGACAATTCTTTAGACAAAATGATTATTATAAAAGAATATAATTGTTATAAAAGTCAATGAATCTTTTGGAGAATTGTATAGATGAACTAGGATTTTTTGGGTCCGAGTATGAAATAAGGAGAAAGAGTCATCAAATTTACGCTAGCCTTTGCCAAATTGATGGTCGAGCAGAAAAAACAAAATTATTGTCGCAGGCCTGTCACCCACCTCTCGCTTGAGCGACACACCTCTCGCTAGCTTGGTGCTCGAGCGACGGTGTTTCCGATAAACTTTAGTTTGCATTTTTTAAGAATTTTATCTATCATATACTACCAAATACCTCTTATTATAAATACCAAATGTTTGGTATGTTTTGTGGGTGGTTGATCATTATTATACATCCTTATATGATTATTCCAAGATCGAAGAACGTATTCAAACATTGATATTAAGCTTTTAATTCTTAAGATCAATCAACTAAGAGTTGGGAAAAACATCAAAGTCAAATAATCAAAAACACCCCTTCCTAGATATTATCGGGAAGGTACATTCTCAAGTGTGAGTGAAGTACGTTTTAGAGGGTCTTGAAAATTGTAGGAATTAAATCAACGATTATAATGGATTTTCTAGACTAGATCATACTGTAAGTTCTTATTGTTTATAGTGGAAGTTATTGACTTAGTCTCGAAATTTTTACCCAGTTAAGGATTTTCTCCATCATCAAATCTTGTATTATTTATTGTTTTAATTATTATTGTGGCAATTCAACATAGAATAAAATTAACTTGATTGACTAAAAAATTAGAACAATTAAAAAGTGACTTGTTGCTTTTAATTGATAAATTTAATTCTGTGTTATTCACCTATTAGGTTATTTTAAGGTTGAACTAGTATTTTTCAAGTGGTATAAAGGCCCAAATTCGATTTCTAACCATGGTTTTTAAGATGAGTAGTTCTTTATCTATCTCGCCATATTTTTATGAAGTATCTATGCATATTCGAAAGTTAGAATGAAAGCCTTCCTAAAATCTTTGGATGAACGTATTTGGTTGAGCGTGGTAAATGGTTGGGCTGCTCCTAGCATTGTTAATGATGTTGTCATCCCCACTCCTATAGCAAATTGGTTGAATACTAATTTTTATGAGTGTGATTGGTCTAGTAAGGCTTTAAAAATGCTTTATTTATGGTTGTATCACCTGGAAAATTTAGGAGTGTATCTATGAGTGTGCTAAAGAGGTTTGGGATATTTTACAGACTATACATGAGGGAACTCAAGCTGTTAAGAATTCTAATTTACAGTTATTAAAGAGATTGGGATGAAGGATGATGAGACATTCGATGACTTTTATGCGAGTTTGAATGATATAATTAATTCTAGCTTTAACCTAGGTAAGATAATTCCTGAACATAAGATTGTCAGAAAAATCTTGAGATCTTTAGGCATAAAGTTTCGGCTATCGAGGAGAGCAATGATCTAGATGCTGTTACGATTGAAGAATTGGTTGGATCTCTCCAAACTTATGAACTTACTATA
Organism: Fraxinus baroniana; assembly: GCA_903798355.1. NCBI lineage: Eukaryota > Viridiplantae > Streptophyta > Magnoliopsida > Lamiales > Oleaceae > Fraxinus > Fraxinus baroniana. The sequence goes on from CAIGRO010260795.1 coordinate 10,369, forward strand.
TCTCAACCTAAGAAAAACAAGTTTATAACTTTGAACACTGTTAGGGAAGAATAGTGTGATTCTTTTGATTCAGAATCACTTAATGATGAGGAAATAGCCTACTTTATTAAAAAATTCAAAACATGTTTAGAAATAAGTAGAAGGCTAAAGATAGACATAGATGTGATTCTAGTGAGTCTAGAAATAGATCTAAATTTGTGAGATGTCATAAGTGTCAAGGTTTTGATCATTATAGAAGTGAGTAATTTAATGTTAAGAGAAATCAGGGTAAAGTTATGAATGCAACTCTCACTGATGACGAGTCTAACTCGAATAATCAAAGCGAGATGACTAAACATGAGAGTGGGAAGTTATGGCCTTCACCACTAGAATTATAAGGGAATGTGATAAGGACAGTGAGAGTGTTGAGTAAGTAAATAGTGATGAACAATTCGAGGAAGATTATGAAGATGAGGAAGAGATTCGTGAGTTTTATCAAAAATGATTTGAAAGGAGTCTTAAGATTAAGAAAGTTAATAAATGCATGCTTAAGAAGGTCAACAAATTTGAACTAATTAGAGAGAAACTTGTAGTTGACATTCAGAAGTCTACCTTGTGCCTAAAAAAACTAGATACTGTGAATCAATCCCTAGATCTAAGATTAAGAATCTTACAGGTGAACTCGAGAAGTCATCTAGAAGTGTTAGTGAGCTGACAATTGAGAATGATAAATTAGAAATCCAGCTTAAGAACCTTCCGAGCGAACTTGAATATCTAAGTCTCCACTTCTTGATTTCTCTAGTGGATCTAGCGGTGTCAAAATAGCTAGTGGGCTCGCAGGCTCGGGCTTCTCAAAAAAAGCCCGAGCCAAGCTCGGCTCGGGCTCGGGCTCGGGCTAAGCCCCATTTCGAGATATCGGTCCGAGCCAGCGCGGGACACGGGCCATTTACACGGGCCAAAAATGGCCCGTGTCCGGCTCGGGTGTTTAATTAAAAAATAAATAAATAAATTTGAAATTTGAATTTATGCCTGCTACAGCAGGCAGAAAATCGGCTGAAGTAGGCAGAAAATCAGGCAGCAGACAGAAATTGCAGGCAGATTTCCGCCTTTTGCGTGCACGCAACATCGCGAGCCAAAAAAAAAATTTAAATACGAATTTTTTATTTATAAATATGAGAAAATTTTTATACTTTCATATCACTCTATCTATAATTCTTTTACGTAATATTCAATATTATACTCTCTATTCTCCAATTGCTTAAATCTTATTTTCAATTTACACATTTGACTATCTTC
>CAIGRO010260805.1:0-13926 GCA_903798355.1 Fraxinus baroniana
TGTGTTTGAACTGAATTTGTAATTCTATGAAGGGGGTGTTTGATTTTTATTTGTTAAGTAAAAGGGTAGTATTGTCTTTTTGTTCAAGTCATATTTTGTAATTGTTTTATTCACTTGAGGGCATTTTTATCTTTTGAACAACATTAGGCCAATTGTGAAATATTGAAGAGTGGAAAAGTCAAAGTTGAATTTACTTCATTTGACTTGGCCAATTTTAAAAGAACCCCGGCCCTAGTTCAAACTTGAGAAATTATGAAGTTTCGATCTTTGAACAAAATATATAAATACGGACTGAACATATAGGGACATGTTGAAGACCATGTGCAAGTGCAAGTGCAAGTGTTAGTCCCTGCCGAAGAGCAAGGGTCTTGGCATCCTCCGGCAAAAGAACCTTAACATCCGATTCTAACCTGACGCAACAACCACTCCTTCGTGATCCTGGAAGACAGCCCGCCAACAGTTCCCTTCTCAGCCCAAACAGCCGTATCTGTATTAAAAAGGTCCGAGCACCCAAACCGAGTCCTTGTGTTCGTTCCCTTCGTGATGGCTATAGGCACCAATCAATTGTTTGACCTAAAAACAGTAATAATTTGTTCAATCGTAATCTTTGATGACCTCAAAACTCCAGTGTAGTTGATTTTATTGTACAAGCATCCACGAGAGTGAGAGTCGCAGCTCTAAGGAATAAGTCTCTTCTATACTTAACAGCGCTAAAACTCAAACTAAAAATTTAAATTATTAAATGCAAATGAATTTATTTTTGTTAATATTTCACGTTGAACATAACTTGATAGCTATTAGTGTGTCCAAGACATTCACTACTAAAAATTGCGAATTAACGATGAAACTTTCTCGATAGTTTATTTCCGTTGCTATTAGCGAAAGATTACTAACGAATTTTCGACAATATATAAAATTAATTATCTTAAATTAAACAGGCAAGGTTTATCGACGGAAACAACGTCTACCACTTGTCAGTGATTTTCGTAGGTATTCCGTAGGCAAATTTTGATTACAAATAAAGAAATATTATATAATATTTATCTATAGAATTTTTCATAGGTAAATTTGGAATGAAAAATAAAAAAATTTACTGAAAGTATATCGACGAATACTTTTATTAGTGATTCGTTGGTAATATTTGACATGACACGCCCTATCTATAATAGTTTTGAGTTCAAAAATAAATTCTCAATTACAAATACTTTTCTTCCCCCAAAACTCAATCACAGACCTAATAATACCTGCATTTTGTAGTTCTACAGAGAATAATTGAAATATCAAGCTTTTAATTTGTATATATTGTGGTATAATTTTGAATCATACTAACATTTTTTGTGTTTCCATTTCAAGAAAATATGGTGAGTGATTTATAATTATTTTGTTGAATTCCTTTTTTTTTTTTTTAAGAGATAATATCTTGATTTAAAGATTTGCTTCCTTATAATGTAGTACATTAATAATGCATTATAATTTGTCAGTAATTTCTCTAGGTCATTTTTATTAGTTTTTTTCTTGTTTTTTAATATTTGACAATAGATATATAAATTTTTTTATTCTCAAGTCTTCTATGTTTATATATTCTCTATAAAATGCAATTTGATTATAGTATATAGTTGAACTTAAGAATATAAAGAATTTAGTTACTTTGGTCACATGCTTTCTTTAATGTAGTGTGCAGTTACATATGTACTATGAGAAAGTTTCATGTTTGCTTTTTGTATAAAAAAGATTGAACCTCAATCTTGAGGGCTTCCCACCGTCTCGTCCCTAGAGCATGGTGGAGGAGGTAAATTGTGGGATAAATATAGATGTAACATTGTCGAACAATATGGATGATCATGATTTTCTGTCTAACATCTTTATTAAGGGCTTGAAGAGTTTATTGAATTTGCCTTTTTACAACCAAGAGACGGGGATAAAATTAAGTGTCCATGCTCTAAATGTGAGAACATGAAGTTTCCTGAAGGAGATGCCGTGAAATTTCATCTTCATAAAAATGGATCTTGATGTGGTTATACACCATGTATAGCACATAATCGACCATTCATAATAGTACATCCTCAGTTGCACGAGTTACAATGAACTATACACATCAAAAGAATTCAAGTTTTTCATCCGTCAGTAAATTTCACTATTTCTTATTCTTTTTTAACTTAATTGTTACATTATTTTAATATGAATCATATGTGTCTTTTCGAGTGGAATTATCCCTCTTCTATTAAAAGAGGGAATGCGTTGGTTACTATTCATTCATGACGTATTTTCATTTTTCATTTTATCCCCACTTTTCTCTCCCACTTTTCTCTGGCGTTTTTGTTCCCTATTTTATCCTTCTTACAATTGTTGAGTGAATGCATTCATGCAACTATTGATTGGGAAAATTGTTTACTGGGAAAACACAATAAAACGATTACAATTTCATTGCTTGTTTAATTGTGTTCTTGAAAATGATAATTATTTACTAAGAAAATAATTGTTTTAAATTGTAGATGTAAGGAAAAAAAAATACAAATCTGAAATTACCGATTTTACACTGAGCTTACCGGTATTTCACACAACTTACCGGATTGAACATTGGCTTACCGATTTTAACAGTTTTGCAATGTACTTACCGGATTGAATAGAAATGATATGTTTGAAGAAAGACTTGGAAAGTAGTCATTTGTTGTGATCAATGGCTTTTGCATGGCGGTTGACGAAATGCATGAGTTGGCTCCCTCAACATACCCTTTACTACCCTGTATATAGCCATACAATTTTATATAGAAGATGATAAAAATTTACAGAGAGCAGTGAAAGAAGAGTATAGAGAAATCAAGAGAAGAGAGACTAACTATTATTAATTGCAGATAAATTTTTTTTTCATTGGGAATACTATAATTGTGTTGCAGATAATTAATAAAAAAAATTATTTAGAAAATCTTCGTGCGCGCACGGAGAGAAGCAAAAGAAATCATTATAAAATAAGAACAAAAGAAAAGGAAAAAAATAAAGAAGAGGAACGAAACTCCCTGTACACGCACGAACTCCGCGTGCGCGCACAGGGAGGGAGTTTTTTATAATAAAGTGCGTGCATATGTGCTTTGGTTATTTGACCTTTGAAATAAGTGGAGTTTGGCCAAGAACCTGATTTGATGTGAAAGTGTTTGTGTACTTCTAAGGTAGTGAAAATATGATTTTTTTTATGAAACATTATTTCTTTTATACAAATGTGTGTAATGAAATTTTATAATACAATTTTCCATCTAATATTAACATTGAAGACGCTAATATTACCTTAAAAATAACACAACCCGTGCATCGCACGGGTGTAGAGCTAGTGATAACAAGAAGTATGAAACGATCCTCGCATGAATAATCAAGCTAGTTAGGTTAATTTGTCATTTGTTATTCATCTTAGTTAATCGATGATAACCTTTACTCTAATTTCATTGGTCGGTCAATTTTATTGTTTCTTAATCTTTTTAACTTAATTACCACATTATATGAATATGATTTGTAACATGAAATTCAACTGTTTGATCATCTTTTCGATTGAAAGTTATTAAGAAGAGGTGTGAAATGATCCTCGTGTATATAATCAAGCTAGTAAGTTTTGTCACTTACTATTCATCTTATTCAATCACAACCATTAATATAATTTTGTTAGGTTTTAGTTGATTTTGTAATTGGCCAATTCTATGAACAATTAAATTGATAGAGTGTAATAGTTCAAGGAGTAATGTGCAAATTGCTAAAAAGTTGGTTATTAGGTCTAGGGTTTTGAGTTTGGAACAAGGAGAAAAACGACGCGGATTTTCGCTGGACTGTCGCCAAGGGTTGGCTCGAGCTACAAAAGCAGAAATATCGTAGTTAAACCGTCGCCCCTCCTTCGCTCAAGTGACACCCTGTCACTCGACTGTCACTGGGCCTTCACTCGAGTGACGGCTTTATAAGAGAATATTTTATTTCACGTTTTAAAGACTTTTTCCCCAGCCCATCTATTTTCTATCCTACCTATAAATATCCTAAAGCTACAAAATGAGAATTCTAAGGTTAATCAATAAGCAAATATTGTGCTATCAATTTTCTTTCATCTTTGAAGCTTTCAACCTTCATGTTTGTTTGAGATCCGTTCTGGTAGTCAGAAAAACATCGGTTTCAATATCCAAATACCAAAAACTTAACTTCCTACATATCTGTCAGAAGTGTTGGAGATCAAGGAAGATGATTGGAGTTCCAATCTGTGAAGAACGGGTTGTTCTTCGTGATCCACTGGAGATAAGCGATTCTACCAAACTAGAGGCTGTTGTAGGATAGTGAAGTTTAGGAGAGCACTGGTTATTGCAATTGGAATTGGTGCAGGGGAGCAAGAATTCGAGAGAGCTGTCAGAATTGTAGTCAGGAGATTATATAGTTCGTGTCGTCGTCACGTCTGGTAGACTGTAAGTACATAATCATTTATAGTTGATTGACTGATAAAGTGCCCGGAATTTTTTCCAATTGGGTTTTTCTAATTTTTTTCTAGTTGTATTCTTTACTGATTTATTATTTATTGTTTATGATATGCAAACTGCGATAATTCAACATAGGATAATTTAACTTGCATGATTAACCATCTAGATAAGAATTAAAAGTGACTTGTTGCTATTTAATTCATGACTATTTTTGATTCCACATTAAATACCTATTCACCCTCTAGGTATTTTTAGGGTCGAACTTGCTTTTTCAATTGTATCAGAGCTTAATTTCGATTCCTGACCCTTATTTAATTTTATCTAGATGAGTAGTTCTTTGTCTGTACCGCTATATTTCATGGCAGTAATTATACATATTGAAAAGTTCGAATAAGAGCTTTTCTTAAGGATTTGGATGAACGTATTTGGATTTGTGTGCAAAATGGGTGGACTCCGCCTACAACAATTGTTGATGGTGTAGTTACACCTACTGATATTTCTTTGTGGACCAAAAAAAACTTGGATGGATGTAATTGGAACAGTAAAGGTTTGCATACTTTGTTTATGGGTGTGTCTCCTAAGGAATTTAGAAGAGTGTCTATGTGTGAGACAGTTAAGGAAGTTTGGGACATTTTGGAGACAACTCATGAGGGTACTAAAATTGTGAAAAACTCTAAATTGTAAATGTTGACGTCTAGATTTGAAGAACTTAGGATGAATGATGATGAGATATTTGATGAGTTCTATGCTAAGTTGAACTATATTGTGAATTCTAGTTTTAATCTAGGCGAAAGGATCCCCGAGTCAAAAAAAGTAAGGACCTAGACAGCGTTAAGGTAGAAGAACTCGTAGGATCCTCCAGACTAATGAATTGACCTTAGCATAGACTAAGAAACAAAAATCCATCGCCATAAACACTGTTAGAGAAGATGAGAGCAAGTTCACTGACATTGAGACATTTAGGGACGATGAAATTGCTTATTTTGTTAAAATATTTTAGAAGGTGATGAGGAATAGGAGAAAGCCTCAGACACAGAGTAGTGAAGTCCCAAATAAACTCTCAAGAGGTATACATGAGAAGAATACCTCTAGGACTCCATTTAGTAAAACTCAATCGTCCAATGCCATGAGTGCAAGGGTTATGATCACTATAAGAATGAATGTCCTAATCTGATTAGGAGCTCAAATAAGGAAAGGCGTAAGGCTTTAGCCATGACCATGAGTGATAAGGAGTCCAATTTTAGCTCTTAGAATGAGATGTCTGGTGGTGAGGATGAAAAAAAATTCATGGCTTTCACCTCAATTGCTGTAATCGAATCTGATCGTGAGATTGACACGGGAGAAAGGAAGAATGAGAGTGAGCAGTCTCCTGAAGAGTCTGATGATGAGACAGACATTCACGAGTCGTATCGTGAACTGTTTGAGAAGAGTCTTAAAATCAAGAAGGTTAACAAAGCCGTCCTGAAAAAGGTGAATGAGCTTGAGCTTAAACGTGAAAAATTGCTGAGTGACCTTCAGGACTCGACCAAGAAAGTGAGTGAGTTGAAGCTCGTTAATGAAAACTTGGAGAGTAAAGTTAAATCTTTAACTTCTAATCTTGATAAATCTAATGCTCAACTTCAATCATTCATGAGTAGCTCGCAGAAGCTTGATACTCTACTTGGAATGAACAAGCCTGCGGGTGACAGGCATGGTCTGGGTTATGTTCATAACCGTGATGCTACTGCTAGTACATCAAGGACCATGAACAAAGCCGCGAACAAGGCTCGTGAGATTGCTTATCCAAAACCCAAATGTAAGCTTGTCATTGGTTTGAGACCTACCGAACAGAGTAGGGTCAATCGTCCTACTTTTCTACAACATCCTCCGAGCAGGTTTGGACCTAGGTTCATTCCCACTTGCATCCCACTTGCCACCATTGTGGTGCACTGGGACACACCGGACCTAGGTGTTGTAATCGAGTGACTAAAAGTAAGAATCTGAATTTCACTAGTAAGGTTGACTTTCTTGCCAATCAAGTGAGCCATTTAACTGAGCTGATGACTCGGTTAACTCAATCATCTTCTGCTTCTAAAAAAGTTGGGTCAAAAGGAGCGACTTCGAAGGTCGTGAAAATGGTCATGCTCTTAATTGTAAGGGCATTCAAATTTTGTCCTGATTTGATGTTTAGGTGCATGCATATGAAGTTCACTGTGTCCATTCACTCATGCATGTATCCCACTTTTTTTTTTTTTTTGCTGTTACTATTTCTTTACATTTGTTTGCTTTAAGTATGTTTTTAAAAAATGCTATTTTCCTGAATTTTTTAAATTTTTGGTGCTATTTCTATCAATTGGTGTGTCGCCAGTTTATCACTGGAACACGCTCGAGTGACAACAGCAAAAGCTGCCTCGCTCGCTTATCGCTCGAAGGTTGCTTGAGGGACAAAGCGTAAGTTTGTGGGTTTAAAGGTTTTTTTACGCATTTTTCATCCATTTTTCCCCATTTTTAACTTGATTTCTTCAAAACTTTCACCACCCACCTGAAATTGATTGTTCCCAACCTTTTTAATCAATTTATCCTACTTCATTGAGTTGGGATTTCATCAAATCCTCAAGTTTCAAAAGGTAAATTCGAAAAACTTGGTTTTTCTTCATTCTTACAATTTTTTTGGGATTTTTCTCGTATTGATCATTATCTCTTGAGTGGTTGATGGTTCATTATGTATTCTAATCTTTCACCATGCTTGTTGTCATTGTTGTGAACGACTTTGTTCTACATATTGTGCTATTGGTTGTTTTTGGTAGATTTTTTAATGGTTTTTTGTAAATACGTTCACATTCATCATTCATTTCAATGTTTTATGTTGACAACAGTGCATTAGATTGATTGGTGTGTCATTATGGGTGAAGTTATGTTGGTTTAGGAGTTCTTAGACTGAATTTTGTCAAAGTTTGGTCGTTGGTTGTTGGATTATGGGTGAAGTTATGTTGGTTTAGGTGTTCTGACATGTCGTAAACTTAACACCTCCTTCTTCTTTATTAGTTCAGGAGTTTTATGCTAACATCCATGATGTTAGTGGCACATCCTTTAGGGTTTTTCTTAGGGGTCGGGTAGTTAAGATCACTTCAAATGTCATTTCGAGTCTTATTCATATTCCGCAAGTCGTTCGTCCACTCTTTCCCTATCTTACTCCTGATTCACTTCCATCGGACACATTGGTCCAATCCACAGTACTAAACACACCGATGGAAGGTGATCCAGGTGCGATGCACACTGGATCGTTACCCACTGATCGACATATTTTGTTGTGCATTGTGTGCACTAATCTGTGGCCGGTCTCTCATACCTCCTCCTTACCTATGGTGAAGGCTCGGTTTCTTTACGTACTGTTGTACGGTGATTCCATTTATCTACCATCTTTTGTTTGTTAGCAAATTTTGTGTGCTTTCGAGACCACGGGGACTCGGGTTGGGCTTCCCTATGCTTGTCTCAATTATAGGTTAGTCACTGCCCTATGAGCTAGTTTTCCCGAAGGGGTTCCACAGCGGGTATCTCAGCCAATTGGCCATACCACTATCGCCCAGAGCAGGTCTCATGTTTCCACTTTTGGGGTATCACAGCCTCACTCTGATCCTACTGTGCCGACCGATCCTATTGATGACCTCATATCCGTTGATTTTGTAATCGATCAATTCTGTGAACAAAAGGACTTAAATTGATGGGTTATAAAAGTTCAAGGAGTAATGTGCAATTTATTTAAAAGTTAGTTAAATAGCTCTAGGATTTCGAGTTTGGGACAATGAGGTGAATTTTCAAGTTTGGAACAAGGAGGAAAACAGATTTTCGCTGGACTGTCGTCAAGGGTTGGCTCGAGCTACAAAAGTAGAAATATCGTTGCTAGACCATTGCCTCTCATTTGCTCGAGTGATACCCTGTCGCTCGACTATCGCTGGACCTTCGCTCGAGCGACAGCTTTATACGATTATTTCGCGTTTTAAAAGTTTTTTTCCTGCCCATCTATTTTCTACCTTACCTATAAATATCCTAAAGGTACAGAACGAGAATTCTAAGATTGATTAATAAGCAAACATTGTGTTGTCAATTTTCTTTCATCCTTGAAGCTTTCAACCTTAATGTTTTTTTGAGATTCGTTCTTGATAGTTAGAAAAACATCAGTTTCAATATCCAAATACCAAAAACCAAACTTCCTACATATATGTCTGATGTGCTGAAGATCAAGGAAGGCGACTGGAGTTTCAGTCTGTAAAGAACAGGTTGTTCTTCGTGATCTACTAAGATAGACGATTCTACCAAGTTAGGGGATGCTACAGGATAGCGGAGTTCCAGGAGAGCATTGGTTATTGCGGTTGGAATTGGTGCATGGGAGCACAAAATTCAGGAGATATGTCAGAATTGTAGTCAGGAGATCAGATAGTTCGTGTCGTCGTCTAGTCTGGTAGATTGTAAGTACATAATCGTTTATAGTGAATTGACTGACAAAGTGCCCGAAATTTTTTCCAATTGGATTTCTCCGTGAACAATTCTTGTGTTTTTTACTGCTTTATTATTCAATGTTTATGATATGCAAACCGTGGTAATTCAACATAGGATAATTTGACTTTCATGATTAACCATCTAAATAAGAATTAAAAGTTACTTGTTGCTGTTTAATTTATGACTGTGTTTAATTCCGCATTAAATACATATTTATCCCCCCCCCTCTAGGAATTGTTAGGGTCGAACTTGCTTTTTCAAATTTCAATGGCGTTATTAATTAATATAATAGAATATTCTCAAAATGTTAAATTAAGGAATTACATTATTTCATCGACTAGTTAATTTCAGCACTTCTTTGTCTTTGTTTGATGGATATTAGAATCAGTTTTTATTAGATTTTGATAGAAGTTGATAAAATGTGAGGTTGAAAATTTGTAGGACTCAAGAAATATGTAGTTATAATTGATTTTTAATTTAGACTTATATTAAAATCTGAATTTTAATTCGTACCATACATGGGTTTAATATTTTCAACTTCGTTGTCACCTTTTTTTAATATGATTTTGGATGAAATGATCAAATCAAAATACCTTTTTCTTATTAGTTATATGTTTGTGAATCATATAATATCAAGTAAAAGTTTCTTAAACTTCTATCTTTATAATTAATATTCTCTCTATTAATTTTGAGATTGTAATTATTTATAAACAACCACGTATTTTGAAATTAATTATTTATCTAAACTTTTTTTTTTGGTTATTTTGAAATTATTTATCTATTTGGAAATTTAATTATCTGTCTACAAAAAGAAATTATAATAAATAAATGAAAAACCTAAAACTTCATTGTATATATTCATTCTAGAATTACTGTATAGAACAAACATTCAGATTACCCCCAAACATTCAATACCTAAAATCCTCTCTCCCATTTTTTTTTTTTAAATCCCCACCCAAGATCTCGTGAATTCTCCATTACGCATTAAAGTGTTTCAATCTCTAAATATGTGTAGAGCTTGCCGTTGTTTATTTGTGTAGTGATTTTTGCTTTTAATTGACAAAGTAATGGTAAGACTTAATTCACAATAGTGTAATTAAACTTAATATGGAATAGAAAATGAAAATAAAAGAAAGAGAGTGAAAGACAAAAGAAAAATCTGAGGTAAGTGATAAAATACTTTTTTCCTTAAGACAAAACTGCCCTGCAATGGTTCTAACGGATTACGGTATTTGTCTCCCAATATATAACGGATACAACTTGTAGTAGAAGCACTTCAAACTACAAGCAACAAGGAACTCGAACAATTTTTCTTTTCTTTACAAATAAAAAAACTTTTGGAATGGTTTTTGGAGAGTTTTTGCAAGATTGGTTTTAAGATTCTAAATTTATTATGACAATCTTTTCGACGAGTCAAACACATTAGTGTTTATTATTAAAATATTTTGTTAACATTCTCTTCGTGTTTATTATTATTTCGTTACTATTGGGCATTATCAACATGTCGTCAACGTATTAACACACAACCACATAGGCTTTCAGTGTATGTTTTATGTATACAGACACAAACCCTTCAAATGGTTCCATGTATATCTTATCTTCTAACTCACCATTTTGGAATGTCATTTTTACATCTACTTGATGAATTTCAAGGTTATGTAATACTTCAATTGTAATTAACAACCTTATTATATCAAGTAAGTCAAGTCTTTTCTTTTGTCTATATCGCTTGACAACCAATCTAGCCTTATATTTGTCAATGAACACATCCGATTTTATTTTCTTTTTAAAAATCCATTTGCACCCTAAAAGATTATTTTCGGGAAGTAAATCAACTAACTCTAAAGTATGGTTTTGCATTATAGAATTTATCTCACTATTAATAGCTTCTTTTCCATGAAGTGCTCCTGGTGTAAACGTTGCTTCATCGAAGCCTTTGGATTATTTTCTATCATGTTGGTTAGAAAATTTGGGCAAACAAAGTAGATGTTTTAACCTTTTTACTACGCGTTGGTTCTTTCTAATTGGAAGTGTCATTTATAGATTCATACGTTATTTTATTTAAACTTGCATTTTCCCTATCTTTATATGGAAACATTCTCGAAGAATAATGCTTTTCTTGATTCAATTATGACTCCTTCATTTACATCTTGAATTTTAAATTTATGTTCAAGAAAACGATATGCACTGCTATTATTGGCATATCCAATAAATGTGCAATCAATGTTATGACCAATTTTCACTTGTTTAGGCTTAGGTAATTCAAACACCCCCACACTTTCAAGTGTTGATAGGATGGAGAATGACATTTCCATAGTTCATATGTCGTTTCTTCCATTTTCTTAATGGGTACCTTGTTAAGAATGCTATTTACCAAGAAAATAACTTTCCTCCACAAGTTCTAGGATGGACCCGAACTTATCAACATTACATTCATCATCTATTTAAGAATTCAATTTTTACGTTCAGCAACACCATTCGATTGGGGTGAGTAAAGTGCCGTTGTTTGATGAATGATTCCATGGTCGGAATAATATTATCCAAATGGTAACTCATATTGTCCACCTCTATCAATAGAATATTTTTTATTCGTTTACTAAGTTGATTCTCAACTTCTGTCATATAATATTTGAATACATCTAAGTCTCTGTCTTTACTTCGTAGTAGAAAGACATAATAATAATTTGTATAATCATCGACAAAAGTTATAAAATATCTCCTATCATCTTTAGTTTGAACGAATTTCAAATCACATATATTGATATGTATTAATTCAAAGGTGTTGTGTTCCTTTGAACCGGGTAAAAAGGTATTTCGGCCAACTTTGCTTCAACACATGCTTCACATTTACGATTAGGATGAAGATCAATCTTAAGCATCAGAATTAAACTTTGATTGATAAATTTGCACACAGATTTGTAGTTAATGTGTCCTAATCGACTGTGCCATAAACAAGACAATTCAAACATATAAACATAATTGAAATTTTTATTCATAATACTTTTTAGTACAATTGTAAGGACATTTATTTTGAACATTCCTTTACTAAGATAACCCATACCAACATACATATCATTTTTGGTATGTACTAACTTTTCCGATACAAATACAAGTTTAACATTGTTATTGCTAAGTAGAGACCCCGAAATCAAGTTCTTGCAAATGTCCAACACATGGAGGACATTTAGGACTAGTTCTTTCTTGGAAGTCATTTTCAATGTAATCTTTCGAAGTCTTTCAACCTTTGAACTTGTAGAGTTCTCCATGAACAATTGTTCTCATTTCAATGTATGAAAGTTTGAGAACATGGTCTTATTGGAACAAATATGGTGGGTAACACCAGTGTAGACCCACCAATCCCTTAGATTACCGACCATGTTGCATTCAAAAACAATCGTAGATAGACTCATCTCTTGAAACCTTTCAGATAGGGTGTCTCTTTCAACTACATTTACTTGTGCAGTCTTCTTTTACTTTTGACATTCGTTTGAACAATGTTCGACTTTTTTTCAATTGTAACAGTTGCCTTTAAACTTCTTGATATTCTTGAAATTGTCTTTTCTTGGTGCATCACTCGAGATCTTACGCTTCCTATTGAAGACCTTCGAACCAGTTTCAATAAAATTTTCTCCAAGTTGAATGATATGGACAAAATCCGGATCAATTATTTTAAAAATAGTTTTTAACAATTTTAAAATGGATAAAATATGATGGTGTCAACAAAGGTTGTCATCTATAATTTTACAAATAAAATTGTACAAGTAGCATGATTCTAAATTTAAATAAAAGTTTTAGCTTCTTCCTAAACATTTTAAACTTTTTAATCCAAAACAAATTTGTCCATACCCTGATAAATTGAACATTGCTACCCTTATAGAATTTGGTTCAGAGGGGTATTTGACAGTGTTTGCTTGAAAATTGAAAAAAAGAAAGAAAAAGAAATGAACAACACAAATACTGTCTTCTGTAAAAAAAAAAAAAAAAAATTATATCTTATATTAAATAAGTGAAAAAATTAAATTAAAAACCCAAAAAATAAAAATAAATAGGGATAATTGCAGCAAAAGCCCCAAACTTTTAAAATACTGGCAGACTTTCTCCAAATCTTTGATTTATTACAACCGTCACCCCTAACCTTTTGAAACGTTGCAGGTGAGACCATTTTGGACGGTTTCCATCCAAAATACAGTCAATTGACCCAAAAATTTGATTTTTACCGTATTTTAATCCATTTTAAACGGGCAAAATGATAACTATCTATTAATCACATTAAATAATTAAATAACAAAAAAATTTAAAAAAAGTCAACCCCATCCCAAACGAAACACTAAACCAAAACCATACAATAGGGAAAATGATTTTCTAAGAAACTATTTCTACTACGTAGATAAGCCAGATCTTTTTAATAGCATGGTTCAACCACGTCAGAGTTTCCGAATCCGAGAGCACCTAACATAAGAATATGAAATACAAATTACATGGATCTACTAAAAAGGCAGTAAATTCTCATGAAAATAGAGAAAAGGAAAAAAAAAATTGTTCTACAATGCCCCACCATTGATAAAGAGTATGCATAGACAAAAAGCTAGAATCGGAAAAAAAAAATTAATAATAATAATTAATCAATCAATTGCACAACTTTTTTTTTTGTTCCCTTTCTTCTTTCCTTTATTCTCTTTTATCTTTTCAATTAGCCAACCTCTCACCCCTACAAAAAAAAAGGGGGGGAAACGGATAAAGAACAAAGTGGACGTAGAAACAAATGAAGAAAGATAGACAATAAACTGAGAAAACCAATAAAGATTTGCATACCCGTCTTTGATTAGATTGTCTTCTCGTCTCAAACTGTAGTTTCATTCTCAATCTCATCTCATACAACTCATGGACCTTCAAATTCGACAAAATAATAATAATAATAATAATAATAACAATAATAGCCTGAGTTTTTCTGTTGACCTATGATTGATTTCATCCTTAATATTTTGATCATAAAAAACAAGATCAATATTTT
>CAIGRO010260808.1:0-11341 GCA_903798355.1 Fraxinus baroniana
TGAACACCTAAACTTAGTGCTCTAAGATGCTCGCATTTAGGGTATGTGTGTGATAATGCAGTCGACATATTAATTTAACCGCACATGAATGCTTAAAAGCAAAAATGTCCACGCATTTATGTTAAAAGTAATCTAACAAAGTTTGACATAGTTTTATAACTTGAAAAAAGTAAATTGAGCCCAACAAACATCGAGTTAGCCCAAAATCATCGGAGCTTATGAATTATATACAGCAATTTATAGGGTTTTAATGTTTAGAAAAATAAAAAATAAAAACAATTTTTTGGTAGAGTTGCAAACTTTATACGCCGAGCCTGAGTCTCCTTCTTCGGTTCTTCTAGTTTTACTAGCAAGTGAAGTTATTAATGCACAATCTTGGATTATTGATGGTTGTGATGATGAGGGGGTTGAAATGATATCTTACCATCCATAAGAGGTAATAGAAACTTTCGAGTTGAAATAAAGGAGCCTAATGAATATTTTGCATATGATAACTTTGATGAAGAGAGATTGAATTGGAATTCGATAGAGCTAGATAAGATTTAGGATTTTTTTAAGCCGATGTTCGTATCTAATCTAATTGTAAAAATTTATTGTCGAGTAATTATAGTATTTATGATTTCGAGTAATATATCTTGTTGGAAATTCAAAAAATGCGTATAAAATTCAAAGAATGCATTATAGTTTAAGATATTAAAAATTACAAAACCATAATTACGCATATATTTCGCACACATTAGCATATGCTTTCAATGCTTGATGCTCAATCAAAATGTATTGTCACGCATTACGTATTTTAGAACATTGCCTAAACTAATAGAAGAAGATTAATATGTCGAATTATATATATAACTTTTATATGTCTCTTTAAAGACCGAACTCATTTTTCTCTTCAAAAATCTAGCCAGTTAAACTTCATAACAAAATAGAAGAAAGTGGAAGAATCAACACAAAATGTATGTGTTTTGAGAGAAAGAGAGCTAATAAAAATCACATTAAAATAAGAGAAGTCAAAGAGGTACAAGAAAAAGAGATAATTCCACAATCAAGTTAACTTTTTCAAGAATGTCATATCAAAAGAACCACGACATGAGACGACATTAATTTGAGCTCGACTAATGGCATTGTCGAGGAATCCACATATAATCTTCATCCTCTGGTTGTTTCACAATACCTGCTAGGACCAAATGTGTTTTTGTTAAACCCCGAGACATTAATTTGTTTTGATGAATTGTTAAAATTAACTCATCTAATAATATATCAAAGTCAAATTTCAATATCCAAAATTGTATCAACTTAATTTGTGTTTTGATAGAATGTATAATAGATGGCATACATTTGAAACAGGATGAGATGGTTCAGAATGATGTCACAAAATCCCCAATTTCTAGGGCTAAAAATCAAGTCTTAATTGTATGGAGAATGGCACGCTAAACCCCTGTTTGGGCTCCCTTTAAATGAGATCTTGGGGGAAAAAATGTATTCTGAAATAGTAATTTTCGAAGGATATATCATTAAAAAATAAGAAAAAAATTTAATTTTACGTGTAATAGTATTTTGATGTTGCAGTTTGGATGAGTTGATTTGATTTGATGGATCAAGTGGTCACAAAGGCCCCTCGAAGCACAATCCTTGTCCAAACCCAACTCACCAATCAACGAATGCCACATAATCTACCAGTCGACTAATGCCACCTAGTATTTTCTAGATGTTCACTATTCTGCCAGATGACATTTCCAAAATGCCCTTACTGAAACTCAAATTGATGAATTTTTATCTACATGTGGATTGTTTGGGTAGAACTATTTTCTCACACATATTTTTGTGTACCAAGTAGAGATGTAAATTGATCAGATATGCATCGGATATTCGATCCGAAATTTAAAAAATTAGGAAAATAAAATTTTTATATTAATCAGCTTTTAAACCGTAGAATTAAAACTCTCGGATAACTTCTTATCTAATTCTTGACCTGCCTATTTATAATTGTAGATCATCTAATATTCTAATGAGAACAAAGAAATTAACTCCACCTGTTGGCCCATCGTTTGCTCCTTTGGTTGTTTAATTTATAAAATAAATTAATTATTTTTATCTTATTTAATTAATAAAAATTTAAAAACTCACTAAATATTTCGATTAATATTATACTATTATCTAATATTATTTATTATTTGAAGATTATGTGTAAAGTATAATACAAGTTTCAATGAAAAAAAATATATGTAATAAATTATGTGATAATGTATAAAATAAATTGTATTATTATAACAAAACGGGTCGGATTGACCTACTTTTGTATTTGCTTCATTTAATTAACGGATTATCGAATTTAATTTTTGATTGGATTATCAGAGTGAGATCCTGAATTTATCTTCCATTAATTTCATCGAATTCGGATCAAAATTCAATCCATTGACCGTCCTAGTACCAAGTCTATGTTTCCGTACATTCAACTCACTCACAACTTATGCTCTATAATTTCTAACGAGAGACTTTTCAACCGGCTTTCAGTATTTTTCCTCACATCATATAAGAGAATTATATATTTATCTTCTTGTAATTTCAGTAATAGATATCATATCCTCCACATTCTTATAATATAGATACAAGCATATATCCATAAAGGCAAGGGAGGGAGGGGGAGAGAGAGAATAATTTGAGACTGAAATATCAAATTTCTCTTAGATAAGTATTGAGATCATAGGATCATTCAACATTTTCTTATTTCCACTTGTAGTGTTTCTCCAAAGCATGTGGAGGATAGTTACCAGAAAAATAGATACCATCACTCCTCGCTTCCCAATAGCAAGCAGAATGACACCTGTTAGACCAAAGTGACGAAAAAACATTGAAACTTGTGTGCTTCGAACCCCACCGAAGGTGACAAAAGAATAATGTTGTACCAAACAAATTCTCACAAAAATGCCAATGATAATCTTCATTTGATGCAATTGGATAATATCCAAAATCATCATCTCCAGAAGCACAATGCGCTATCAAGTTGTCAGAATTTGGAGGGAGTTTATTCACAACATGAACTGTATATTTTTTGCTACCGAGACAAGAAAGTGTACATAGAATGTTAGATGATAGGATGAGACATATTACCAGGATTTGTATTTTCATACAACCCATGACAACTGCTAAAAAAATCTATATATGAGTTTAATGTGATGCTTCAAGGTGTTAGCTTTTTTAAATCTTTTTAGCCCTTATAAAACCCCAAGCATTTAATGCATTTGACCATCAATTGATGAAGAGTTATAAATATTCGATTTAATGGGTGCCTACATTAATCCTGTCTTAATTCATACAAGTTACCATTCAACATTTATTTTTTCTTTATCAATAAAACGTCGAAATAAAATTAGGAATACAATCAATGCATTGTGACCCCTATATATTTGTGCAAGCCTATCTATAATCATAGTAAGATGGAGTGGCCATTGTAGAAGAAAATATGATAATATGATATCTAAGCCACATTAAGCTCCAAGAGCACATGAATTCGAAGATTAATGTTTTCAAATGAGTCATCATCTTGTGGGAATATGTTAAGGTATAAATCTCATATCAATTGCATATAAGAATATAAAACAACACATAAGGGTACTGGCTACTCAAGGTTGACCTTTTATGATTAAACACGAAATTTTAGCCCATATTTGAGCCAAATTATTGTAGAATGAAAATGAAAAATATAGTCGTTATTGGGCCCGCACAAGATATATAAAATTTGAATTTAAATGTTGATGTGATGGATAACGGTCATATTTTTCATTTTGATGAGATAATAATGTAGATCAAACGGGGCCTTAATATAGTATAGAGATGGAAAATTTTCTCGCCCTGAACGTGGCGAAAAGTCCCCGCCCTAAATGATAATTGGGACGAGAACGAGGAACATGATCTCCTCTCCAAATATGAATCTTTTTATTTTGTTTATCTTTTATCTTTTTTTAATTTAAATCTTATCTAAAAATAAATAATTAGACATAACAATAAACGAGGATGTCTCAGTTCCCACCTGTGCTATAGTCCTGCCTCCCGAAAATCCTCGATGGAGAGGAAAATGAATGATTACCTCGACTCCACTCCATTAGCACCCCTAGTTTACCGTCAAGTTTTGGCCCAATTTTTCTTTCCTTTGACTTCATAATATTGTTCCAACATTTTTTTTCTTAATAAAATTGGCATAAATAAAGTGAAAATTACACTGGTGCAATTGTTTATAAACTACAATTTAAAAAACAGGTTGAAGGTTCGTTTATCCAAAAATCAGGTCGTAATTCCATATGTTAATATTAATAATAATATATTATAAAATCAAATTACACCACACCCTCTAACTTACTCGGAGCCAGATTTAATCCTAATTTTGTCTCTCTCTAACCTATCATCTCTCTCCCTTCTCTCTATTAATATCTCTCTACTTTCTTTCTCTACCATTTTGTCTCTGCATTCCCTTTTTCTACCATTTCTCCTCTACCCTCTCTAGAAGCATGAAGTAGAAATCAATTTCGAAGATCTCACTTTCCCAATTTTTCAATTAGCTTTGTTTTGGATCGATGGAGTTCGAACAATTATAAAAAAATCAAGTATATCCATGGAAATAATGTAAAGACAACATGACATATTGTATAGATCACATATTAATGTCAGCGGGTCATGGGTCATTTTGCATAGGTAACAGATCAATTTCTACAAGTCACGGATCTTATAGAATTGGTCTCAAGACATTAGATCAATATCACAAATAACTTATCAAAGTCCACAAGGTCGCAGATCACGTGAAACGGGTCATATTTCAAATTGCATAGATCACATGTCACAAATTCAAGAGATCTGATCACATGCCATTGATTTTTCCGACCTCAATTCTCTGAATTGGTCACAAATTCAATTAACCAGATTTCAATGGTGAACATCGACGTTATTTGCTCCTACGAGTATTCTGTAAATTTTACCAGGTGCTGTTTTTCAATTCAATCTTAAAAAGTAATTTTAAATTATATCAACACTATTAAGTCATCGCTAAAAAAGATGATCAGTCGTTGGCGATACTCAATCGATGTTTTCTAACGATCACTATATTTCTCCCTCTATCTCTGCTATCTAAGATAGCGATGATCATTCGATGACGATTAGTTCGTCGCTGAAGAAGTCACAATGGTGTGGATGCCGACGATCGTACAAGGGAATGGCGATGGTTGCACAATGGTTGATGTGGGATGGGACAGTTGTTTGGTAGGGTTGAAGTAGATAGATTAATTTAATTTGATAAAATTATTATTTAAAATTAAAATATTGAATTAAAATGTGACTTTTGCATTTTTAAAATTTGAGTACGTTTGGTTTGTCATTTTGAAGCCATTTTCAATTTTCAATTTTCTAAAATACTCAAAATGTATTTGGTGTGTTATTTTCAAAAATGAGTTTTGGAAAATAAGGAAAATTTTATAATATATTTTTTCAAAAATGAGTTTTCGAAAATAAAGAAAATTTTACAATATAAAATCCAAAATGACTTTTCGACATTTTGAGTATTTTCAAAAAAAAAAAACATTCAAAAAAAAAACCTCAAAACAAGGAAAATGACCTTAAACATTTCTCAAATTAAAATAGTTGATAAAATCACACAAGCAAATACTTATAAAACTAAATAATCACATATAAGTATAAAATTGATATGTTTTACTAAATAATCAAATTAATTGGAAAAAAAATGTCATAAAACTATTTCTAAAATTTTTAAGCCAAACACATTTTCTAATTTTTTTGTTTTGAAAAACAGTTTTTCAAAATAACAAATCAAACTCGTTTTCTGCTATTTTAAAATAATCCTTCAAAACATAAAACAAAAAAAGAATTCAAAATTGAAAACAAAAAATAGAAACACAAACCAAACGCACCTTTAATGTATAACAATTGATTGGTACATACTTAATACCTGACTTATAATTTTTTTTTCCCATAAATAAATCAACCCACCTCAGAAGCCTGTGGCCAACCATAAAAAATTAGCCTACTCTAAAATTCAGTTGTGATTCCACCTAGTGATGGCAAAAAAATCCCGCCCGGCCCAGCTCTGCCCCGCCTCGCCCCAACGGGTTGGTGGGGAGGGACGGGGAGCCGGGGAGGGGGTGCCCGGCCCCGAACCCGTTCCGTGAAGAACAAAAAAATAATAATTAACTACGAATTAAAAAAATAATAATTAACTGAAAATTTTTGAAAAAAAAAATAAATGGGGCAATCTTGCGCCCCCAAAGGCCCGAACCCATCCCGCACCGTCTAAGGCGAGGCAGAGTGTGAGAGTGGCACTCCCGCCCCATTGCCATCTCTAATTCCACCCCTGCATATAGCACAAGTGAAAAGTTAAAAATTTGTTTTCAATTTTGTCATCTAGATCTCTAGTTACTTTCATTGTTTATTTCAGTTTATAATGCGTTATTGTTTTTATTCTCCAAGAAGCTAGAACATTCTAGTTACATTTCAAGTAAAAAGTAACACAAGTGAAAAGTTAAAAACCTCTTTTCAATTTTGTCATCTAAATCTCTAGTTACTTTCATTGTTTGTTTCATTTTAGAACTCGTTATTATTTTTATGCTCCAGTGAGCTAGAACATAGCTTTTAACTTTTTTCCTTACTTAGCATGTGTAGGCATTCTTGATGGAATACTATTGTGATTTTGATACTTGTTACTTTCTATAGGTTAATATCAAGAACAATTACTCCCTATAGTTTAGTTTCTTGAACAAAATTCGTAACAACAAATATATTTGTTACACTTACTTTTAGAATTATGCTATTTGTACATAATTCTATGTATATAATTGTGTCACACCCTCACATGGAGGGAAACCCACTTTGAATTTATTGTACGTAGGATTATGTATGTGTAAACAAACCGTTACTTTTATAAGTTCATTTATTGTTTTACTAATTACATGCACAATATGAATTAGGATGTATGGAACTTATTATACTATCACTTTTTACCCTAAATTTGTTTAATATATTTTGCGTAGGTGAACAATATTTTGGCCACCTAACACTAGTACAAATGATCAGCATGTGTAACATTCAAAAGAATAGAAGAATACTGAGGGGTCGGTGACTGGTGGTCCAGGAAATTAGTCTGGCTAATCTGGGATATCTGGGTACCTAAAAAAAAATAAAAAAATAAAAAATTACCAATGAATGTAGTTTTGAGTGTCAAATTATAAAAACATTAAGAAATCAATTAAAGAATCACATCCACAAAAGTATAAAAGGAAAACTGAAAAATTTATGTTTAATCCGTATATCAATGTATAAAGAAGAAGTGAAACTTCTCAATAATGACAGTCAACCAATGCTGGGGTGGTAGAAAAACCAAATTCAGCTTCTTTTTGTTGCTGTTGTTTAGGCTCATCTTCTAGGGCCGGAAGATTAAGATCCAAAGACACAGAATTTCTTGTTGTCTTCTTCGATTCCTCAAATTCTTGATTGTAATAATCAAATGAAGCTTGGCTTATAGGAGTACTCAAAGACAAGGTTGTGTTGGTTGCAGCAACTGCAGGGCCGCCGCCGCCTCCACCACCACCCCTGTGCCGCCGCATGTGGCCTCCCAAAGCCTGTCCGGAAGTGAACTCAGCCCCACAATAAGAGCATTCATGAACCTTAAAAGAACGAAAAGACGAATTCTCCTTGTTAACAGGTTGAAGAGGAGGAGAAGATATATTGATGCCATTTTTATGCATAGTGAATGAAAAATCATCTTCAGAATCAGATAGGAAAAATTTTCTTTTAGCCATGTTTTTAGGTTTCTTATGGCTGGCCCTGTGGCCACCAAGTGCTTGAAAAGACGGAAAGGTTCGGCTGCAAGTTTTGCATTCATATATGAAAATCCCTGCCTTGTTTCCACCAGTTGATGATGTTTCAATATATTTTTTGCTGTTGAATTTATAATCTTGATCATGATCAATCTTGCTTTTCGGTCGAAAATGATGACCTCGAGCCAAGAGGACTAAGCATTTGGCAGTTTCTTCATCCTCGGACGTAATGCTTATGCTCTCCAGGACGGTGGACGAGCCGGAGCCGCGATTATTGTGGTGGTGAATGCTGTTGCAATACGCATCGCTGCCGCCTCTTATGATGGAAGGGATGGGGGAATGAAGCCTCTGTCTCTTGGTACGTACACCCTTGACGATGTGGGTGAGGTCTTTACAAGGACCTGCAGCCACGTCCACCGGAGCCTCCATATTTCACCTCCTCCCACCACCACCACCACATAGACTGATAAATTATATGTACAGAGAGAGAGATTGAGAGAATGAAATTGTAGAGACAGAGATAAAGAGGTACATTGAAAGTGAAAGAGAGGTGGAGAGGGTGTAACTGATAGAAATATGTATGTTGCTAAACTGAGGTGTACCGTAAATCCATGCACACTTCAAACCAGCCTAGGAAACTAAGGCCACACACATTGAAGGATGCTTTTGAATACGTTACGGAGATTATGACGAAACTGCACTTCTCAAACTTATGGTACGATAATAAATTTATGTAAAGTATGCTTGGTTAAGTTTTTTCAAGCTTGTAAGTTGTAAGGATCCACATATTTTATCTAGCTCATGTTTGGTCCACATTTAAATTATAATTCATTTTTTTTCTCGCTTTTTATCAATCACGCATTTTGCAATAAAATAATATTATAAATAATCCCAAAATATTTTATTCTTTTTTAACTACACATTTTTTCAAATAAACACTATTCCAACCAAGAATAATGGGGGCCAAATGGGGACTCCTACACTTCTCTTAAGACTCACAACTTATAATATGCAAAAAAAAAATTACCAAATCATTGTTCGTCCCGTCGAAAATTTTATTGTCTCATCCTCGCCCATGCTTATGCGGGGATAGAGCAAGGTGGGGGATCACTTGTCATGTTTAATCATGTTTTTAATAAAATTAAATGATAAGCTATTTTTTTATTATTATTAATGTAAAATATGTAAATTTAATCATTTAATTTAATTTGAAAAAAAAGCTTGAAAAATTAAGACATTAAAAGAATAAAACAAATATACATTCTTTCTCTAATATGAATAATAATTTCTCGATGTGAGACAAAATGAAATCCCTACGAAAAAAGACTCCAAGTTCTTTATATAAATAGAATTAAGTTGTATGTACATTGTTGTTGACATTGCCCCTTGCGTGTCAAAATCTGGACAATGATATAAAAGGATCGGTCAAACTCATCGCATCGGACTTATCTAGTACTGTTTACCTCTCATGTGTGGTTTGCAACTATTGCGCATGTAGCGGGATTTACCCAGTGTACACTCACAGTGGTCGGGGCCTCCGTCCCTTCGGGGTGGTTGGGGCTCCGCTAGCAACTGCGGGTTCCCACGTCAGGGAAAAAAATGTACATGTAACATGATTGTTATAAATACATTGAACGACTAGTCTATAAAATACTTATCATCATTAAATAATGCATTTTACATTTCAATGGGCCATAAGATTTGTTGTTTTTAATTTATTTTTTAGTCCATCAGTACAAAACTTTGATTTTATATTTTCATAAATATAATGTAATAATTAAATATATTATTCTTAGAGATGACGACGGAGTTGGGGATCATGTTCCTCATCCCCACCTTGCACCCAAGCAAGATAGGGACTTTATATTCGTCCCCATCCAGAGTCCCTGGTTGCTCAAGGAATTTTCACCATGTTAGGGCCGGGTCCTTGATGGGATCGGGAACTTTTTGTCACTTTTTCATCCCTAACAAGGTGTATAACTATGATAGATGAAATGTCGCTTTTTTAGCTTTTATTGTGTACTTTTGATTCTGAATAAGGTAGGTTTTACATTGCAACAGTGCTGCACGTACATCACTCAGAGGGCTATAAATTTACAGTTCTTTCTAAGTAGTGTGGGACCCACTAATTAATTATAAATTTACAGCCCACACTAAAATTAATTAGTGGGTCACACACTAATTAGAGAGAGCTGTAAATTTACAGCCCTCTAATTGATGTACAAGTCAATTTTTTGTTTACATTGTATCATTAGGCTACTGGAAAAGGGAGATGGATGCAATTGAGGGCACTAGCCCCCACTAAATTTGAAGATTTCTTTTCTTTTTGTTTTTATAAAGTAAAATGTTTAAAGTAATAGACTATTTCTTTTGTGTGAGCGTATGCGAGAGGCTGAATAAGGCTATAGTTGAGGTGGGAGTGGATGGAAGCATGACTAGGCACGGGTTTCACTGAGTCGGTCCGAGTATTTTAATATTTGAAATCACTAATTACATTTCGAGTATTTTTTAAATGGAATCATTCGAGTCCACATAATTACTAGATATGAATCCGAACGATCAATATTCCAATTCCGATTTTCGGTTCCAGTTCTGGTTCTGAACTATTCATATATTTAAAAAAAAAAAGGAAGCATGAACTAGCATTACAAATTATCTTTTCAATATCTAAAAGAAATAGAAGAAATAAAATATGTCACTCAATACATATTTCAAAATTTTCTTAATCCACTGCAAATATGTCATAAAATAGCTTAAAGTAATCACCATAATAGCAACAAATTTCGGTTGTGGCTCTGCATGCAACACAACAAGAAGGGTTTGTAGGCCGAGAAATGGGTAAAATGCAGTAAAAAATGGTTACAATAGAGAATGATATGATTTTAGTTATTTAAATAAAATTTTCTAAGAAGATGAAAAAGTTAGAAACCCTTGTACCAATTTTAGAAGTATGATTGTTGTGAATAAAGCAAGAAATTGCAAAGATGAAATAAATAAATCCATCGCACAACAACAAAAGGATTTTACGTGAAAACCCAAGACGGAAAAAACACAAGTAGAGGATGAGTATTTCACTACAATCAATTATGAATGTTATTTACACAAGATCTCAATGCTCTCAATGAAGATTTAAATCTCTCTCAATTGGCTCCATGAATGTTGTGATCAGTTTACATGTCATGGATGATATATATGAACCCTATAAACAAAGTTATAGATGATAAGGAACATAAAAAATGTGTTAAAATGAGTAACGGACTTAGGCCAGATAAATACGGCGCTCGAACGCCCCCTCGAGCTACATCCCGACAGTAGGCAAGCTGCGGTGCAGCACTGTATGGTGAAAATGTTGAAATTAATATTTTTAATAGGTGTGATTTAATGATGTTAGGCATGAATGGAAAAAGTCTTTATTTGATACTATGATTAGACACGACTTTTCAAGTACAAAAGGTTTATATTGAAGCAGGGGCGGACGCAGACGAAAAAAGTTAGGGGAGCACAATCGAACTTACAAAAAAGTT